>RXOD01003958.1:0-34562 GCA_005223375.1 Amoebophrya sp. AT5.2 | reverse complement strand
CCCCGCTGCCAGCGCAACACCACAAGGGCAAAGGCCAGCCGGGTGGCGGCCATGAGTCCGGAAAGCGAGGACTAGGTGGAAAGGACAACGGCGGCGATGCCGACCTCAAGCGACTCAAAGGTAACAAGGGCGACACGAAGGTGCCGAGCGCCACAGTGCAAGGCTACCGTGAAGCCATCCAGAAGAAGACAGGCTGCACACCCGACACGATGTTGGCGTGCCGTGGCCTATGCATGTACAAGCTGCGCGAGCTCAACGAAATCTCCAACGACAGAGGCCTCATCTGCTGCGTCGCAAAAGACGGATGCGAGCGGGATCCCGGCCATAAAATCACGATAAACTTCCACAACACACAGTGTGTCAAGAAGTAGGGATTTCTAGTTTTGTGATCATGTCTCTCGTAGCTGTGCTTCAGCCTCGTAGCCTAGATCCAGTTTCACAACCGTAGTAGCTGCCATTGTGCTACCAGTCCTGTGTACTCCACAGCACGCAGCTGAGCAATGCAGACCCGGGAACAAAGCTCTACCGAACTGCGACCTCCCAGGGCCAAGCAGATCGGCCCTCTACATTAGAACTACCCCTATAGATCAGTGATGCACTATGTGGCGGGGAGAACTAGTTTTGTGTATACTACATGACGCCTTATACAGTTGTAACAACTATATTAGACTCAGCACTGCTGTAGAATACATTGAGAGTCACTCCCATCTTGTTGGCACGTGCCGTACATTACTCGGGATGCAAAGCGTTTATTTCTACCCCAACAAAAACTTTCTTCAGACTCCAGGGGCATGCCGATGGAAGCTCCTCGCCGCTCGCCCGAGCGTCAGAGAGAGTCGTGAGCGATTGCAGATCTTCGTCGACGTCGCACTGCTTGATCCGATCAATAGTCGACGCCCCGATCATGATCCAAACGCTACCTACCACCAGCATACCGCAACATCAGTAGCGCCCCCACTTCCATCAAGAAAAACGGAGTTTCAGTCATTAATTCTCCTTCACTTCACGATGGCAGTGCTTTCAACGCTTCGTAAATCTGCTCTCGAGCGCCTCCGCTCGCTGGAGGAGCGCGAGGAAGATGCCCAGGCCGAAGCAGAGCAGAAGCGCCTCGACGACATCGTCGCCACGTGGCGCCGCCGGCGCGAGCAGATGGTGGGGGATTGGGAGGACTACGACTGGTGGACCGAGCGCTGGGACGATAGGCACCAAAACCTCTCCAAAGAGGAGAAGGCCAGTGGACCGCCGCCAGGAATGCGCTGGGCACATCAAGCAGAGCTGCTCAACTCCCACTACGTAGGGCACGACAAGGAATACGGCACCGAAACGCTGTCCCCCTGCCTCATGTCAATCCTCGCCGACCACATGCAGTACCTGTCGCCCGACATCCGCCGCAAAGTCTACGGTCCCAAAGGACTCGTCAGCCTCGGCCTCAAAGTCGAAGGACCACTCGACTACTTCGGCGCGTGGTCTGACGCCAAGCCGCTGACCAAGGACGAAAAAGCCCGCCTCTACGACATCCAGTCCAGCACCGCCTGCCACGTAGCCAAGGTCGACCAGGAAGCGAAGATCCGCCTCACGCCCTACGGCTTCGAGTCGGCGCAGACAATGGCCAAGTGCTACAAAGCCATAGAGCGCCTTTTCAGCGGGCCACATGCCACCAGGATCGAGGAGCGCGACGTCCCCCCCAGCACATGGGTTTGTCCGCTGTTCGGGCTGGGCCAGAAGTGGGACCCGGAAACGTCGTCCTGGCGTAAAGTCAGGCCGATTGCAAACGAGCGGGCCCGGAATGCGGAGTGCAGCCCGCTCGCCGAGCACATGACGCTGCCGGGGACTGATGTGGTGGTCGACATGATTTTATATTGTGTCAGCCCCACACTCCACGAGACGACGATGCAGACGAAAACAGACATCACCGACTCCATCAAAAACAACCGCAAGCAGGCCGGTGGCGGCAAGATGAAGTGGCGCGACGTGTCAACCATCCCCGCGCACCTTCCCCCCTACAAGGGCCGGTCATTTGTCCCGTGCTTCGGGAAACTTGACCTGTACGAAGCATGCTTCCAGCTAGCGGCGCGGAAGCCAGAGCGGAACCTGTTCCAGGTATGGAACCCGGAGCTCGGCAGGTACGAGTTTGGTAAGATGAATTGTGCTTCCTTCGGGAACGTGCACTCCGTCTTTGGGTTCGTTGGCTGCGTCAGCGAATTCATAAACAAGCTCGTCAACGATGTACTGGGCATACCAGCCACAGTTTACATCGATGACATCATCTACATGTCAACCGAGCGGCTTGGGCCGATCTATATGCGAGCGATCCGCCAAATCTTGGCGTTGATCGGGATCGCAGTCGCGCCAGAAAAATGCGAGTTCGCCCCGAAGGGCACAGTCATCGAGCTGCTCGGGATCTGCTTCCTGTCGCTCGACCACGAGGTGCGCGTCTTCCTCTCCGAAGCCAAGATCGAGGCCGTGACGGAAAAGACAAACAACATCTGGGGCCTCCTCTCCAGAGTCCAGGGAGGCGACACGCAGCGGTCGCTGCTAGAGGAGCTGAAGGAAGCCCTGGAGGAGTTCAGCGGCTTGTTCATACATTGCGTCTTCTGGCGCAACGTCAAGCGGGGAGTGCCATTGACGCGCCACATCTACCAGTTGCTCTCCTCCGCCGGCCACTACTTCAATACCATTAAAACCGCCACGCGCATCAAGATGTTGAAGACGCTGCTTAAGAAGATGCTCGCTGAAGTGCAGAGCCGCACACCGATGGTCATCAAAAAGGACACCGCCCTGCGGGAACGCCTCCACGTAATGACCGATGCAGCCTGCAACGACCGCGAAGTGTCCTACGGCGGCCTGGTGTTCGCGCCAGACGGGTCCTCCGTCGGCTTCTCCCTCTACCTCAAGCAAGCAGAAGTGCCCATGCCGTTGAGGCGCGCGAAGATCATGACCCACGAACTGGTCGCCATGCTCATGGCCAAGAAGATCTACGCCAAGCGCCTAGCAGCCAGTAACTCCGTGATGCACTGCGACAACTCCGCCGCTTGCTATGGAGTTGTGAAGGGGCAGTTGAAGTGCGCGCTCTCGACCGCAGTAGTGGCGGCGATCAGCGACTTCAACATGAAGACGGACGCACTGTGCTTCTATGCGTATATTAACACAGACGCGAACGCAGCAGACGCCTGCACTAGAACGAAAATGCTTACCTTCCTCGCAGAAAAGTACAATACATCCTTCCCACATTCTGAGCAGTACCTCAAATCGATCCTACAAGAAATAGCAGACGAAGTAGTAGTGCACTCAACCGATCTCCTCCTCTCGAACAAGTAGTCCCATTAGTGTATCAACAATAGTTATGCAAAAACCTATTCCACTGAATACTTTGCACTCACTCACTGACTTCTTTTGCACATGAACAAGACACCGCCGTAATCTGCAGCTCCAGCAGCCAGTGACGATCACGGGTAGTTGTCTTCGGTTCGTGGGTTGTCGTCGATCGGAGCGTCGTTGAGTTGTGTATTTCTAGCTCGACAGTTCTGCTCTGCGCATCAACAACTAATACACCACCATGCATATCTTCCAACATGCACCTCTTCCAGCCTTAGGTCGCGCTGCTCTAGCTATCCCTAAGACAAAGAAAGATGAGTGCCTTCTCCTGCTCGTACCTGAAAAGCCATGGCTGGAAGCTCGCCCATGAGCTTAAGCCGACGTCCGAGGACGTCGCCCATGGAAAAGTGTCGAATCACTATAACGGCAGTTCGAAGAAGAAGACCCTGGAGTGGTGGGCAGCGCAGGAGGAAGACGAGCGTAGGCCGCGTGCGGCAAACATCGTCCCCCGCGCAATCAGCAAAAAGTGGCCCATCGCGAGCGAAGCCTGCCTCTTCATCTGGCCCGAAGAAGCAGGCCACCTACACTCCGGAAACCTAGGAACCAGAAACAGCCAGTGGCGAGTGTGGATGTTTTTCACACATGAGCATCTGCCGAACCTGTACTGGGAACCAGCACTAATCGACACGCAGGAAAAATGCGATCTCCTACGCCAGAACCATCCCAATGTACTTTGGGCCCAGCTACAAGTGTTTGGCCACTGGCTCTACGACAAGGAGATCCAGTGCCCCGCGAACTACGTCGCGCTGGTCGGGCAGCGATTGAGGTCCCTCTCCGCTCTGGAGAGAGGTAATTCTCAAGCTGCACAACTACAACAGCTAACCTTCAACAATCTCACCAGCTACCGGTCCCAGTTCCTCCCGCACCGGGCAGTACCGCCGAACCTCGACCGTTTGCCGAGCCTCAGCCTCCGCGAGCAAAAGATATTTGGCATGTGGAGCGGAACGGGCCTAAGGAAGGACAGCTTTGCGTCCATCAGGCCGGAGCTCGCTGCACTAGTAATCCCAGCGAAAACCTTCGTCTCCTGCCAGATACCGTCGATCAAAAGCATACCAGAACCCGGAATCCCCTTCTACGTATACATCCCCGCGCCGCTGTTCGACTCGGAATGCTTTCCCGTAAAGGCAGTCGAGTTGGACTCCATCGCGAAGAAACTAGCGACGACCTCCCACGGCATAAGGCGAGCCCTGGCGATCTGGGTCAGGAGAAGAGCTTTGGAGCTCAACATCCCGCCCAAGATGGGAGAAGCACGCAACAAGGACTACGAGCACTTAGTGCAAAGAGTGAACAAGTCCTTCGGCTGGGCCACCACGTCCAAGATGTGGACTGAAATTTATGCCCTAGATGCAGTAAATTTCCTCAGCTCCCAGCTCCTCGCCCACAAAGACATTCAGCGTTACTGCTTTCCTGACTATTGATTTTGCTTACTTTCCGCCGAAACTTTTGCAACAATCTACGTTCCAGTTGTATACTCACACACCAGCCTACCTCCTGCGGCTGTATAAAAAGTAAAAACCCGCCGTCCCTGCTAATTTACTTTTGCTGCTGCCAGCACACCCCATACTCAGACAAAACCTCTGTACATTTTGCATTGGACAACCCATCAGAAACCCACAAAACCCAGTGCCATTCAGAGCGGCAAGTTGTTTCTGAATACCTCTTCACGCTTTGTTCCAACCAGTTCCCTCTTCTATGCAACCCACTCCACTGCTACTGGAAAACACACCATCGTGGATCACAAATACTCGGTCAACCAAATGGTCAAGATCACTTGTCTCACCACACCTCGGTTCTCGCCCTTAGCGGCACATGCCTCAACGTCGGTGTGTCTACGAACCGGACGGAAAATTTCTCTTTCTTGACCTCTACACCATGTGGCTGCCTGTCTGTCACCTGCGTCCGGTGCTAGCCTGTCACACTCATGCTACTGACTTCACCTCGGTCTACCAGCTCCTCCCAGGAGGACTTCACTGCTACTACTATCCGAGGATCGGTTGGTGGCGAGAGTTTGGCTCCGCCAATTGTTCGTAGGTCTTCCACGACTACCTACTCACTATACGACGACCGTGCAAACCGTCGACAAACTAAGAATCCACTCCAAGCCGCGCTTTTATATTTGTTATCATAAATATCACAAAGCCGCGGGAGGGGATTCGTTTGTGTTTGCTACCGTCGTCGTCAAACAAATCTGTCTACTCTGGGCTTGGTCACCATCGAGTTCTGTGGTTGTTTCTCTTTTTTTTCCCACCCACCCAAACCAAACTCACTTACTAACAACACACCGAAAACGACACTCACAACGAGCCAAAACTCACCACCTCAACTAAAACCTACGCGTCTAGCAGTTGATCCAGGTACAAACAGCTTCCACGCATACAAAAATTTCTCTTTCTTGACCTCTACACCATGTGGTTGCCTGTCTGTCACCTGCGTCCGGTGCTAGCCTGTCACACTCATGCTACTGACTTCACCTCGGTCTACCAGCTCCTCCCAGGAGGACTTCACTGCTACTACTATCCGAGGATCGGTTGGTGGCGAGAGTTTGGCTCCGCCAATTGTTCGTAGGTCTTCCACGACTACCTACTCACTATACGACGACCGTGCAAACCGTCGACAAACTAAGAATCCACTCCAAGCCGCGCTTTTATATTTATGAAAAAGAAGTAGAGGGCGACGGACGTCCACGTCGAACTACGAACATTACACCTCCAGAAGGGGCGGGGGCAGGGGCGCCAGGGGCTCGTCCGACACCTCCTTGTTCATCGTCCTCCACGCGAAAGTCATCAACTATTTTGAATGCTCGAGACGCGAAAATTGCGCAGTTTTTTGGAGATGAAGACGAGACGCGGGACGCAAGACCACCCCTAGCGCCACCACAGACACGACGAGGAGAAGTCTGGAGACAGCAATCACTTGGAGTCGGGGTCGTGCGACTGCGCAGCAGCAAGGCGCCGAGCATCGAGAGCGTAGCCGAGGAACAAGATCGAGAAGAAAGCACAAATGCCGAGGAATTAAAAACGCAGGTGTCTTCGTCTTCCCCGCGTGGTCAAAACTCGCTAAAGCAGCAATCGCTCGCCCCTTTTTCCTTTGCCGCCAGCGCAAGAGAAGGGGAGCAAGAGCATTACAGGTGCACAACTGCGACCGAAGATGCGGATAGCGAACGCGAAGGAGTCGTGGAGATGGACTTGGTTTCGAAATTTTCCACTTTGCGAGTTGCCAAGCATCCGAGCGCCACCGTCGGGCGGGCGAAACCAGGAGTTGCCAGCCGCCGGCGAAAGCCCCTGTCGATGGAGCGCCCGGGCCGGTGGTACATTGAGTACGACGTGCTGCAGCTTGCAGAAAGACAAGGAGGAGAAGGGGGGCAGAACTCATTGGAGCCGGAGGGAACAATAGAGTCGGAGTTTTCATCATCATCTTCTGGTGCTGCGTGCTCTTACGGTGGACGCCCGCATGACGGCTGCAGCCGGCACAAAGGTGGAGGGCCTTCAGCGGCGGGGCTACATCATTCGCATCATGGCATTGCACACACGCAAACGACGGTCAATAAGCGCTACTTTCCCACAGCTCTTTCGCAGCAACCAAGCATCCGAAAGTATTTCAGTACGACATCGCCACCCGTTATCCGCGGTGTGGATACTTGGAACTTTTGCGAAGGCGTCCGCGCCGAAATGGCGGGAGCCCTGGAAAAATCCGTTCAAGTTTTCGGGGCAAATCCGAATCGTCTTGCTCTACGGAAGCGAACGTAAAACGTCTGCTGTGTACGAGTACTAGCACGACGGAACAGAAAAAGAATAAGAAAATGAACCTGAAATCCCTAACCCAGCAAAAGAAATAGAACAATTTTAATTTTTTATAGCACGACTTTCCTCATCGTCATCCTCAACCTCATCCTCTGATTGTAAATGTAATTCAACTACACGTGCACGCCTGAAATGCAAATTTATTGCTTTGGTACATCATATATTTTTTCGGGAAAACTATTGATTGATTGATTGATTGATCTATGTTTCTCCTGGGCGTGGTAACGGATAAGAGAGAGCGTTATAGAGTTTAAAGTTAAAAATCCAGTAGATGGCGACCACCTGGTGGCCCATGAACCTCATTCAAAGACACACAGGAATCGTCCGCCGCCGGAGCGTCGCAGAAAGCCGTCCCAGGCGGACGCCCCAGAGCGACCCGCGCGCGGTGGCTCTGGCAAGTTCGTCTGGGATGGACTTTCAAATCGGGCCGCGTGCGTCTGTCTGGCTTGTGTAGGCTCTGGAGGTGCTTCGCGTGCGCTTCTTTTCCATGCGCGCGCTGCGCTGTGCTTCATTTGGTGGGCTCGGAAGAGTGCACGAGAAGCATCGCCGTCGGCACTGGTGCAAGAATAATGCACGCTGAAACGAAAGAAAAAGACCGCCGCTATTCGTATTTGGCCGCTGCCCCAGCGCCGACGCCTGTCCCGGTGGACAAGTTTGCGCCTCTCGTTCCGCTCTGTCGTCTCTGAATTTTGTTCCGGATGTCCGCCAAGGAGCACCGTCGTAGCGGGTCAACCAACCCCCGCACGGAAGCGCCTGGCGCAACTCTTGTAGACACTCGTAGCGCAGACGCTTGCGCGGGGGCCACATTCTGAGGCGTCCGGGACGCATATGGCCGCCGCCCCCCTGGACGCCGCATGTCGGAGCCGAACCAGGTGACACCATGCGGCCTCGATGGCTTCAATTCCTGTCCAGGTCCGAGGCTGGCTCACCTGACTAGCTGGCGAACGGAATCCAACAGACGGGCGGCGATGCTTGCCTGCCAATGCTGCGGAGGGGCTTCACCTAAGTGCGCCCTCTCGTCGTCGTTCGTCCAGCTGCGCCGCCGAGACAATCTTGTCGGGAAGCCCCCCGTCATTGCCGTGGCGGAGCGGCCAGAGGTCCGCCATTCTTCGCGCACGCTAGAGGCGGCATTCTAGCGGAGCGCGAGTCGCCCAGGTCGGATTCGTCCACGCCACGGCTCCAGGAGAGTCGGCCACTGGACGGGAACCTCCGGACCCCTCCGGGAGGGGTCATCTATAGAGACAATTCGGGGCCTATAGAAGGGGTATCAATAACGCTAAATTATCAGCCCCTTCCGCGGGCGTATACTCGCCTGCAGCCTGCAAAAAGAGGGGTCTATAAAAGGGGTATCTGGGGGACCCCTGCCCCTCCTATAGACCCCTCCAGAAGATCCCCGCGGCCATTTTCTGAAGAACGGCGAAAGCGTGATGTCTGGCCAAGGAAGTCGGGCATCGACATGGTGGCCGCGCGCGTCTTTCTCGTCGCCCATGCTTCATTGAGCCCATTGCAGTGGGCGGGGCTTCCCCTGGATTTGTGCCGGGGCCCGTTCTTGGGAACGGGCCAACGCCAGTGGCGCCCTCGCCATCTCGGCAAGTGGCGCTAGCAATGGGGACACAAAGAACGCCCGAAGCGGAACGCTTCGTCGTGTTTGAGTCATTCTTGTGAGTCCCGCACCAATCGAGAACGCCGCCCGAGATCATTGCAAACAAACCCAAAAAACAAAAACGAAAGCCGCGGCCGCGCTACTCTGGAAAGCGGTCCAGGGCTTTCAAGGCTCGCACGGGCCGCGCAGAGGGCTGCGACCAGACGACGGAGCCCAGTGCTGAGAAAGCTCGCACGGAGCCCACGCCCATGATGCTCTGGCAGCCCCTTCCGGGAGGAGGCGGCGCGCGGTTTTTGCGGTGGGCGAGTCACTGGGATCCCCGTCAGGCTCTGGATCGGTAGGCGACAAACAGGCGCCATCCGATTGCGCAGGGAAGCGGCGCTGCTTTGCGACAATGGCAGCGCCCGTTGCTCATTCGCTTGCGCCATGGATGAGGCCAGCTGTTCATAAACTGCTTGCGCCTGCTGGTAATCGTTTAAAGTCGCCAGCCTAACCGTTCGCCACCGGATCCGACTCTGCAATCCGGCGTGCGGAGGAGTCGGAGCCGCGCCTGGGTTTGGTGCCTGGTCAGCACGCATACAGTCCAGGCACTTGAATCATGTGTGGCCACGACGAACGAAGAAAACCAACAGCCGCAACCGCGGAAGCCTACCCGTCTGGAGAACCTACCTCCAGAACCTGCGCCGGAAGCGCTCTCGGAGGATCACTTGAAGCTATGCATTGCTCGCCATCTACTGATTTCTTAACGTTAAACTCTATAACGCTCTCCACGGAATGTGGGGAACTGATTTCCGTGTTTCTGTGCAGCTTGTCTTTGTGTTCCACAACATTAACTCAACATCTTGATCTTCAACATTCCGAGATCGAGAACAAGATTGATCGGTTCGTATAATTGGAGACGACTAGTACATTTGTGCGAGGATGTTGTTGAAATTTAATTCTGTCCGGGATCAACGCCGAAGAAAAAGAATCGCACTACAACGTCGAACTAGATCGATCTTCGCGGCGGGATTTCGATCGCCACTTCGAATAGAAGCGTAGCCCTACGAACTAAGTTCATTGATCGTTTACTTACAGTTACACGAGCTACTTTGGCGGTGGCTGCCGGCGAGGGACCGCAACCCATTGATTTGCTTACTCCCTCCAATCACCTCGAGTTGGATAGTTTTAGCCTCTCACATAGGCTTAGACAAGACCAAGATAAACACCTCCACCACCGGCACTTGTTATTTTCTTTAACTTTATTATATCATCGCACATCACTAGTACTAGAAAATGGCGCGTGGACACCAGGCTCAGCAGGCGAAGGAAAAGAACGCCGCGAAGATGGCCGCTGCGAAAAAGGGCGGCACGCAGCTGGACGCACAAAAAGCGGGGCTCAAGATGAGCTGCAAAGTGTGCATGGTAAGTACATATTTATATGATTTGCTTCCTGTTCCTCGTCGTGGTGGTGGTCCGTCCGCGCACACTGCCTTTCTGCCGGTATACTTCAACGATACATACTATTTCCTATTTTTTGGTGCTATCTTCAACCAAGTACTAGCTGCCTATGCTATCAGTAAACGTGCTTCCGTTGTCACCTCACGACATGCTTTTCACCTCGCTGAACCACATGCAACTCGTGCAGCTAGGAGGTCCCTGCCCGCTAAGCGGTGTCGCCACGTGCTTCGTTTCTTTTTATAACCTCGAGTTAGACTTACACTTAGCTAGATGAAGCTCTTCGTCTTCCTTGCTCATCTTTCCCCCTCGCCCTCGAAAGTAGAACACGATGCGGATGAAGATGCTGTGGAAGTTGGCTTAGGCTTTTTTTTTGGTCGTTTTGTACTAGAACTAGTCTGTCAACGGCGTCCGACACCGACTGTCGTGTGGAAACAATAGGCACTATCTCGACGACGTTCTGTTAGGATCTAAGTAGTTTAGTATTTTTTTATTTTGATTTTCATTTTTGTGATAGTGATGCTCGTGGTCGTGCTTTCTTGCTGTAATGCATGGATGCTGGATGCGGTGCGTGGGTGCTCGTCAGGTGTGCGATGCCGGCGGCAGTGGCGCAAAAAAGCATAGGCACGACAACCACACACATACGCATTCGCATGCAAAGCCAAAGCGAAGTAAGCCCGCGGCCCCCGCTCGTCCAAGTGTTCCTCTCCGCGCGATGACTGTGCGTTGCAAGCGCAAACGTAGCCGCACTGCCCAACAGACAAAGGACGAAAGCGACACTTGCGAGGCGAACGTGCCAGCGCCAGCAGCTGCTGCCCCGCTTTTGCCAGCTGTCCCCGCTGCCTGCGCGATTCCAGCCGCTCATGCCCTTGCGCCCGCGCTCGCAGCTACGCGCGCCATATTCTAATTCTGCTGCACAGGCGGTGGACCCGATCCCGAACCCGATACAACCGATAGGAGGAATCATCATGAGCATGAGGTGACGTACAGCTAACAAAAAAGGAGTGCCGCACTAGAAAGAGCAGTCTGATCATGAAGTTCTGCGTGTATTCTTGCTTGTTCCTTATCCTTGATGCCTCGGTTAGAAATGCTTGCACGAAAGATGAAAGTTGCTGTTCGTTCAGATATTTCTCTCATGGTATGCGTATGCGTATGGCATTCAGACATTGACGTGCAAGCCTAAGCTACTTCTAGCACAAGGTACTAGTGAGTTTCAAGTTCATGAAAAACTATGACAATCTTCCATCCCACCATGTTGACAATGACAGGCACCGATGACGAACTACAAATGCCTCGTTGCGCACTACGAAGCCAAGCACCCAAAAGAGACGTGCCCGCCGGAAGACCAATGCAAGTAGAACTTCGTTCACGGCGCTTGCCTTCGGCTCCACCCATACCTACGCGCCCCAGCAACGACGGAAAATAAATGCATGACGGCGGCAGCGATTTTAAGCTCTCGGGATGCAGTTCGTGCCTTCTACGCGCAAGGAAAATGAAAATCTAAAAAATGCAACGCACATTTCTAGATTTCTGTTTTTGGCATGGTCGGCCTCGGCATCGGTCGTGCGAAGAAAAGAATAGATGACAGACTGAGACTGACCCCTGATGTTACCAACAGCGACGCGTCAGAGCTTAGGCTAAAACGCATGAGCGACCGACGCAATAAGAACAAACCAGAGCTCCAGCTCCGCGATGGACAGACGTTACCTCAAGCTCAAGATTCACAGAAACCGGCTGTGTTCTGTATTAACGGCAAAAAATCTGTGCTACTGCTACTCTACGTGGGCATGGCAGGCCGTCCACGGGAACAATACCGGCGTTGCCCTTGTCGATTCTCCACGTAGTAGTTTTCGTGCGCTTCTACTTCCTTATGAATTTGAATGATGATATGCAACTAAGATGCAATGTTGCTTGGTAATGGTTGTAATCATGGCACATCGCCACCGCCAGGCAGAGTGATTCTGATTGTCATCTGTGGGTTAGATGCGCTGCGGAAAATCGCTTGTCTTCATTCAGAATTCGGCTCTGCGGGCCAGGGCAAGACGGGGGGGCGTGTTTCGGCTTCTAGACGTCCGGGCGGTTCGAAGGGTTACATACTTGGTACCTTACTTCACGTCTAGCGCTGAACGTCATTGAATATCACGCAAACAGGACTCACAGTCTGGTCCCAGAACCTTGATCTTAGTTCGTTCTTTTTTTGCCAGGACAGCTACAGCATCTGCATCGGGGCCAGGTTCGTTTAGAAGGGTTGTTTTCACAGCTGCAGCTCCTTGTTCCACAATTAATTTCCTTTCTCGAGCTGTTGAGAACAAAAACAAAATCGGCGTTTGCTTTGGTTTGGAATCAATTACTTACATTTCTTTCTCGTGATGGTGCCATCCATGTACCTGCGCTAGGGTCTCCTAGGCAAAGAAGAGCCCCCTCCCATTGAGAAGCTCGAGATCGAGCGCCCGTCGCAGGCCGACGTCGAGGTGCTGGGCGAATTGACTGGCCAGCGGATAGAAGTACGGGCAGGAGACCACGTCGCGGTCCCCGTCGTGGTGCAGCCGCTGCGACCTCCCACGACACGCCAGCCAGGTACGACAAGGAACAAGGAGTCATTCAAGGAACAAGGAGTCACAACTCATCGCGTGATTGCAGTCCCGCGCGTGCGGCGAATGTTCTTGATGATGATGAACTAGGACGAAGGACAGGACTGGAGCCTTGCTCTTGTTCCAGCAAACGATCAACCGACCCTTCCGGGTAGCGGTAGCGCAGACGAGGGGTAGGTCGTCCTGTTCTTGCTGTTTCCTTTCAATACATCAAAGGCCGCGCATCAATCCATCGCGGAGGTCGAGACGCATCGCGTCGTCTCATCACATCTTCAGCCAGCACTCAGTGTTCGTGTACCTGTGCCAACCACGTGGTCGTCAGAGCAACGCGCAAGGGGCAGAGCAGCAGCACGAAGACGATCCCACGGCCACGAACACAGAGAGCATGAAGGATCCCGTGACGAAGAAGGTGTTACCGGGCGCCTCGCGGGGGCAAACGCTTTGGTATCTGGCGTCAGTTGGGGATGCCGACGGGTTACTCAACCGAGTGAATGAGACCAGCGAAGACGTCGACCAACGCGAACCAGGCACGACAAGAACGCCACTGTGGATCGCAGCTGCAGAAGGGTACGCACGTCTTGTGCTTAACGAGTAGAACATGAATGCAGTGAAAAAAAAATAGGAAAATGATGAGGAAGATGAAACTGAACTTGCTGATGTTGCTCATGATGCGACGCTGTTCTATTTGTTTCCATACATAGATAATGATTCGAAATCGAATTAAGCATAAAGCATTTAACAAAGTGGAAGTAAGTATAGTTCGCAGCTGCAGCCAGTGCCAGCCTGCTGAAGACTGCATTCAAGTTCATCTTGATAAAAAGAATTTTTCTCGTCTTTCAGCCATCTGGAGGCCACGAAACTGTTGGTCGCCCTTGGTGCGAGCCTGACGAAGGAATGCGAGGGCTTGAGCGCAGTGGATATCGCGAGAAAGCGTGGGCAGCCGCACGTGGTGTACTACTTGAAATTGCAGCAGGACTACTTTCCGAATTTGAAGGCCGTCGTCTCCGTGCCGGGCGCTCGGAGAATGGCGCTGCTGATCGGGAACACGCACTACGAGACGCTGGAGCACGTCCCCTTCGCTAAGTCCGATGTGGCCGTCGTGGGCCGGAGGCTGCAAGCGATGAAATTCGAAGTTTTCGTGCGGACCGATTTGAGTACGTTGCGTTCGTCGATCTTCCCCTACTTGCTGTTGATTCTAGTTGTACTACTAACTTAGTTGTACTACCGTCATCTTCCTCTTAGTTACAACTTTTCTCCGTCACGGATTCGCATTCGGTGATTCGGATTCCTTGATGCAAATAAAATAAACGTCAACCGTACTAGGCACCGCTTCCATGAACGACCACGTGGACCAGTGGTGCCAGAACCTGCGAGTGAACGACCTGGCTTTGTTCTACTTCGCGGGACTGGGGTGTCGGCAGGCAGGAAGAAGTCTGCTCTTCGGCGTTGACCGCAAGTTTAACCTGATTCCCGAAGAGGACCGGCTCTCCGTGGAAAGCGTCGTGGAAGCGTTGCTCACGAGGACAGGGAAGAAAAGAAGACGAGAAATCGACCTGAAGCCGGTAGCACTCTTTTTTTTACGTACTTGCATGATGATGTTGTGCAAAAAAGTGGCCGACGGTCAACAACAGCGGAACTAGCTCCGAACTACGACTAGGTAGGTGCAGGAAGATGAAGTAGAAGTCGTGCTCCTGCTCGTGGAGGAGAATACTAGTGGTGAAGAGGTGGATACAACTAGTGGTAGGACAAGCCGCACATGCTCAACCTCAACCAAAAAAAAGTACTTGAAGTTCTTGACCTAGCTAGTGCTAGAAGACAGGCTAGAAGCTGCTGCATCATCTAAAAACGAACGCACAGGACCGCGCTCGCCGTCGTGAGATCACTGCAGCCCGTGGACCTTCCGTAGTCATCCTCGACGCGTGCCGATCAGTTCAGAAGACCGGTTTTCGGGAGGCGAATTACAACAGCTCAATGCAGTCTTCTTCTGCCGAGAAGGGCTTTTTCGACGACGGTATTACGGCAACGAAGGCCCTGAAAGGCCACGGGATCGGTCTCACAGCAGAGCATGCAGGCGCGGACTTGGTAATGGTAGCGGTTGTAATACTACTTTCCCAGCTAGTGCACTAGCATACTTGCACTTTTTATTTTTCTGGCGACGCATCTGCATCAGCATCTCAAACTCAATCTCTTGTTTCCTCTGTAGTACTGACACGAAATTATATATACCCGCACGCGGCCGACCACAGGGCTACAGCACCGCAACGAGTAGCACGCGTCCGCAGCTCTCTGGGCGGGCGAAAGCATTGATGTCCCAACGGCAACACTTGCTCACGACCATGAACAACAAGCCCGTTGCCACCGGGGAGCTCTGTAACCGGTCCCTCCTAAACAGCAACGCGGTCCACATGCGCAGACCATACACACGCAAAGAACTCGCCTTCATAGAGCAGCACGGTGCCGAGGCACTAGCAAGGCTAAAAGCGATGGGAGGAGAGTACTTAATACCCCTTTGCTTGTTGCTGGAGTTGGCCGACGTCTGGCTGTGGCTAATGCTCTGTGCTACCACTGGAACTTGAAGATGGAGTTGGAGACGCTTCTCATCAAAATAAATCATCTGCGTCTGCTGTTTATTGCAGTCTTGCTTCTACTACAAAGACAAGTAAATGCGTAAGTATACTCCGTCGGACGCTAGGCTATGCAGCACGAGAGGAGAGGCGACAACCACAGTGGCCGGCCACGAATGGTATGTCGCATCAGACTCGGTCAAAAATACTCGCAGTCTTCGACGACTACAACAAAAATCGCTGCAACATCACAGCGCGACGGAGCCATTCTCAACAACGGGCGCACTGAAAAGCTTTCCGTCAAACTGCGGCCCGCAGCTCGGGGCGATGCCAGTAAAGCATCTCGCGCACTACCCAGGGACTCGAGAATCCGGGTTGGATCAGGAGGCACTGTGGTCGGATCTTACGGAGCGGAAGGAAGACGGGAGGTACTTCACTCCACGACGATGGTCTGCTCAATCACAGAAGGAACGGGAACGCACGTCTCACCCTCTGCCTCTGAGTCCCATTCTAATCCCGGTCCTGTTGAATTTGAAAGGTCGCAATAAATTTTAGAAATAGTACAATACCTGGTGCGGTACCGGTAGAAGATGCGATTGAAGATATACTTAAGTAGTTGATCTTGATCACACATTTGTTTTTTCAGACGCGCAGTGCTTCGTCGTGAGGGAGAGGGAAAGTCGACCGCCTCAAGTCGTACCACGACGGAGAGAAACTTTTTCAACGGCACGGGCCAGCACCCGCTCCAGGACACGCGACGGCCGGTTGAAATCGCCGGTGCTGGTCACGGAGGTCTCAGTGGTCGTGGCGCGAGGCTCGAAGCAGGGTCTGTTGGCGGTGGCGGTGGCGCGGCCTTCGCAGCGGGTTCTTCGACCGGCAATCTTGCGGGCGGCGGACTCTCACCAGGCGACGCGGGGGGTGCGGCGTCCTCAAGCATGCTGGGCGGCGGAGCAGGGGGACCGCAGCACGGCGTGCAACAGGTTGATCCGGACTCGCTGAACTACAACCCGCGCTACGGGGTTGGAAGGGAGGACATTCTGGAGGAGCGCGAAGAGCGGCACCAGCGGTCCGCCGAGCTGATGCCGGATTTGGGAGCGAGCAGCGACGGCTACAACCTCATGATGCAGTCTGCCGGAGACTGGAAGCCAGCGAGGGAGCACGCGGGTGGTGCCGGAGAGCAGACGGAGCTCAGGCCAGACGTGAGCTCGTTCCCAGCTTTTCAGACGCTGAACCCAACGAACGCACGCACGGAAGAAGACCGACAAGAGGACCAGGACTACGCATTTCACCTGCTTGCCGAAAGAGAAAAGCACGACACTTCAGTCCCCTGCACATGGTTCGCGCAGACGGAGGCACAGGTAGGAAGCCAACCCGTCTATTTTTTGCATGAAGATGATCAATGTCTTTTACCGCGCCTGCGTCGAATCGAATGAGCAGTAGCTCAAGTACATTTTGTACGAAACAAACGGCTTTTTGTTTTGAAGTATGAATTTCAATCAATCTTCCGTGGTATTGGAGCCGAGTTGTTTTGGATTCCTGCTTTCGGCGAGCAGCTGCCGTGCAGCTTTCCACATCTATCCCCCACATCATGCACATGAGTCCGCCTCTACTTCTCTTCGCACTCCAACTACACGCAGATCGGCAGCATTCTCCGGACGCAGTTCTCTGGGAACGCGCGCCTCGGTGTGCTCGACGACCACGACGCCAACGCCGGAAATTTCCGCAATTTTGCGGAGGACAGCCGGTACGCCAAGGACGTGTTCCTGCAGACGGGAAACAGCATTTTCAAGAAGTCGCCCTCTGTCGGCGCGGTGGGGTTCGCGCGGTCATGTACCGCGTTCAAGAACATGGTCACGCAGACACCTCTGAACAAGCGCGGCGTGGAAGAAAACCGGTACTACGGGAGGTACAACGGACCCACGACAGACGAGATGGAGTACGGGGATCGATTTTGCATCGGGAGCGTGCAGCCGGTGGACCGGATCTTCAACCCGGGTCTACATGCGCAGGACATCCTGCTGGACGAAAAAATCGCGATATTGTACTGCTACTGCTCCACTTAGTAATGTCGTGGCTGGCTAGCTACGGCCTTCTTCGGCGTAGTTGGCGTCGGGATCATGAAGCAGCTAGATTGATTGATAGTGATAGATACGCATAGATTTGCTTCGACTTGTCGTGAATTTTCGCTGCAGGTACTCCCACACCCCGACCGAAGTGTGTGACGAGGACATCGCGTACGACGTGAATGTTGGACCGGTGCCCGCCAACACCAACATGTTCGGACACTACACCGAGGATTGCCTGCTCCATCCGGGTCCCAACGACAGCCGGTTGCTGGAGGCTGGCGTCCGCAATCCGATTTCGCGGCGAATGGTGTTGGAAATCCAGGACGCGCCGTTCCCCGGGACGGTGGGCTGGGACGCGAGCCGGTCGGGGCAGATCAACCTCGGGGAGTACTCGCAGCAGCGGCCCTCCCTGTTCGGCTACGCGGTGGAGCAGGCCCTGACGAACCACTACAAACTCCGGGACGCGCTGCGCAGCGTCTCCGCGAAGGTGATGCAGGCCAGCAACCGAGTGCAAAAGCCATGCATGCAGGATCGGAAAATCGACATCTGCCTCTGAGCGGCGATAGTACCGCCAGCACAGGCGCAGTGTTGCTGTCGGTGTGGTGCATGTGAGGTCCCGATCGCGATGATGGGGTGCAGGCATCGATGTGTTTTTCGATTGGTCAGATGATGTACATGTAGCGTGTGCGTGAGATCCCTCATACATGATGTTCATGATCTTTCACGTCGCATCTATGTGATTGTTTTTGTGTGACGAGACAAACAACTCTGTTGCGAATCCCTTGGCATCCCTAGCGTGGCTAAACTACACGAACGTTTGCGCGAACTACGACGAAGACCAACAAGACGAGGCTTAGCATACTGGCATGCGCACTACTCCGTCGGGTCAAATCAAAAACTTGTACCTACTTGGCCGCATCCATTGGTGTAGTAGCAAGAACTGCGCCCGCGAGCGCCGCACGTGCGCGGGATACCAGAGCAGAACAACATGTGGGGTGACTTTCCTCGTCATCTCGATGTCCATATGCATAAGTATTTTGAATGGGCCGATCCAGGCCTGCGAGACGGGTATTAATAATGACATAGTCAACAGACTTACACCAGATACGCATTAACATCAACATTTGTTTCAATTCCGAACATTACGCAGGGCACAAGGACTCATGCGCTTGCGCACTCCATTCCCAGAGGCAGAGATGACGATAGCCAACAAAGAATAGCAATTATACGGAAGAGTTCACAGCACGTATATATGTATGATCGATTGATTCATTTTCATCTTCATCTACACTACGTCTACGATTGATTCTGATTCCGATTCTCCGGAGCTGACTCTCAGGAGCTACAGTTACAGGTTGATATAGAAGAAGCTACGGCGAAGGGAAGATGCTGGACACATCACTAGCACGTGTCTTCAGGTCGGGCTGCGCAATCGCAAGCCCTTGATCGAAATTCAGTCAAGATTCCCAGCATCGCGAACAGGTTGATATACTGTGCAGCTGCTTGGTGTGCGCAGCATGATGAAAAATTCGAATTCATTCAAACGCGAAGTAACGGACACGGCATGATTTCCCGTCCAGGCGCCGATGAAAGTGAAGCGCGACGGGGGGAGGTTCGCACTTCTCTTCGTATTGGTATTCCACTTTTTGAGCTTGCTTATGGTCGCTTGGTTGTCTGTGTTTCGCACTACTTCTCTCCTACAGCTTAGCGTTCGCGTTCGGCGGAGATGACGGTTGAGGGAGCAAGAAGAAGAACCACGACCTAGTACTACTACCAAGTCAGTGGAAGAAGACCTGCAGCAAGTCCACCTGATGGACGTCATTGTTTCAAGCAGAAGTTAGTAAAGATGCGGAACAAGGTCCTCCAAGAAAACATAGATACTTACATTTATACATAGAGCAGGATGCGACTCGGACTCGAACTAGCACAACATCTACATCATATGCCTCAACATTGGCATCGACACCACAGATGCTTCCTCCATTGTAGTTTTTGGACCACGAACTAAAGTTTAAAAAATCAATAAATCATGCGAGTGGATCTTTTCATTTCGTGCGAATTTAGGTCGCGCTCGCGCCGCGAAATCCATGCTCATGCGTGAACATGATTCAGTTCATGAAGTAGTTTTTAATAGCGGGACGAAAGGCGAACCGAGGCTGATGTAGCTACTTCGTTTCATTCATCCTTTGGGACGGAAAGCCCACCTTCGCAAAAAGAATGGCAGACGACTACGACCACTTGGTCAAGCTGCTGCTGCTGGGGGACAGTGCCGTCGGCAAGTCCTCGCTGCTCATGCGATTTACAGAAGACAAGTACAGAGTCTTGCTACTTATTTCAATTTCTTGGATTAAGTACTGACTTACTTTAGATGAAAGAAGCTGTTGCCCGTGCCCCGGTCCCGCCGGACCACGCATATTGATTTTGCAAAATAAAGATAAACAGGTTTGACCAAAACTTCGTGATCACGATCGGCGTGGACTTCCGTATGAAGACCGTCACTCGCGAGTATGGTAGTGAGCGAAGAACGCTGCGACTCCAAGTGTGGGACACGGCCGGACAGGAACGGTTCCGGACAATCACGCCTGCCTACTACCGGTCCGCGATGGGCGTCGTCATGTGCTACGACATCACCGACGAGAACAGCTTTCAGAACGTGGAGATGTGGCTGCACAACCTAGAGCAGCACGGCAGCGGCGACGTTTGCAAGATTTTGTTGGGCAACAAGGCGGACCTGGAGGACAAGCGCAAGGTCGCGAAAGAGCGCGGCTTCGAGCTAGCCGCGCGCCACAACATGCAGTTCTACGAGACTTCGGCAAAGACGGGCGACAGCGTGGAAACGGCTTTCAACGACATCGCGGATTCCGTCGTGCGCACGAAGTACCTGCCAGCGGGGGCACCACCCGCCGGCGCCGCGGCAGCAGGAGCATCTCCTGGCAGCAGTGGCGGGGTCGTCCCCCCAAACGGGTCCTCCTCATCACAGAGCGGTGGCGCGGGGGCCGGAGCTGCAGACAACAAAGTCACCATAACAGCGGAAAACGCGACGTCCGCGGGGAAGGGAAAGGGGAGCAGATTCGCGGCCGTGAAAAAAAAATGCGCATGTTAATGATCATCTGCGAGGGAAGCCCATCTCGTCATTCTTTCACTCTCTCTCCCGTGTGTCCCGCGACCACTCAAGTAGTCCTCTGAGGAGGTGCTGCCCGAAGCCGAACCCGAACCGACTGCGTACTGAAAAAACACTGATGAAGATGATGTTGAGGATGACCACGAGAGAGAATGAAAGTTGCCGCCAGAATTGTGGCGACTCGCAGGAGACGCAGCCTCGTTTTTTGTAATGCTGAAAAAAGAAATAGAAAAACGTGATAAAAGCTTTACAACAATCAGTGACTCCGGAAAATTGTAGTTAGAACATGTGTAACCGCATTCATTGCGAATAAGCAAGTTGTTCTTCTTGCTTCTTTGTGCGTGCCCGATATTCCAAGTAAGATCTCTGTCCTGCCTCTAAATCTAACCCATGAGCAATTGCCAGGCGCAAATTTTATTTATACAGTGCGTCGCCCCCTTCTTCATACAGTGCGTCGTTCCCAGCCCCAGGTGATAAGATGGCAAACGCTAACGCAACAATTATGTTGCTAAAAAAGAAGAGCCGACTGCTTCTCTTTTTGTGGCGTGTCTTCTCCCGCCCCCTCGGCTACGCTCGCGCGAACAACGACGAGTACAAGCTGATCCAGCTTCAGCAGCCCGGCAACATCGTGTACGAAAATCCTAACACTTACACTGGGGATTGCCGCGACTCGCCGACTTTTCGCGACGAGGCAAATCAGCCCTGCTCGTATTGGGTCGGAAAGGATTGCCGACGAGCAACTTCTGGCACAAGTGCCGGATCTTCTGCAACGGAGGTCCTCGAGGAAGGCGTTTTCCAGTTCTCCGGTTTTGGCGTCGCGCAGCTCCTCTGCAACTGCCCGCGCGCGTGCGGCCTCGGCCCGACTGGAAACTGCCGGTCGCGGCAGTGCTTGCGGCGATGTCGCGTGCACCCGGGGCCGTTTCACAGCATCACGCGGAGCGGCCAGGGCGCCGTGCACGCGCTTCCGAACTACTGCCCTTCTGCACCAGAAATGTCTGCGAACGGCGAGAACTGCGTGCACTCGCACAGGTGCAAGTCCGGCTTCTGCGACCCGGTGTCGCGGCAGTGCCGCAAATCCAGCCTGGAGGCGGGATTCAGCTGGCGGACGGCGGAAGGGGAAGCGAGCGATCGTGGAGTGCAGATGACCGCAATCCACAATGCAGCCGGCGCGGCGTCCGCGCAAGGGTATTTCGGCCGCAAGGTGCTGCTTTTTGTCTCCCTCATCTAAGTGTTCATGTAAGTTGTACTTTGTTCTATCTCCTTCTTGTTGAAATCAATGGATCGACGTTTTTTTCTTCACGCTCACTGAAGAAGTAGTAGTAAATCATACTGTTCTTCTACTAGAAAAGGCAAAGCCAAAGGGAGTTCTAGTTGATTTTTCATCGCCCTGCGGTTGCTTCATTCGCTTTGCCTTCGCTAGCGACGGTTCTTCCCTGACCTCAGGTCATCTGTCGTGTGTGATAACACCGGCCTGAGTCCTGCGCTGTGGCAAAGCTGCCACAACTATGGCGGTGGTGCGGATCCCAGTCTTTCGCAGTGCCGCTGTCGGCTTGCGTTTCTGTTGCAGTATTGGGCGAACCAATGGGCGACGTGCGAGCATTCGGGCGTGCGGGGCGGCCGCAGCTTTTGCACCTACTTCGGCGACCACGACGCCGAGATCACAGCGCAGCTCAAGCTTTCCTTGTTGTTACCAGAAGACGCCACAACTGCGGCGTTCAGCAACGACGCGTATTTCAAGGCCGCGATCGGCGCAGCCGTGGGCGCGAGCATCATGCGGCTGGACGTCGCGTCAAGCCCCGATGACGACTGCCCGCCGTCCCTCACTGTGTTCCAGACGCGTCTCGAGGCCGTGGAAGTTGGCACGCCCGAGGCATTCAAATCCTCCCCCCCGTACGACGCCAAATTCCGCGACGTCGTTCTGCACCTGAGCTTTCTGCTTCCGGCGTCGAAGAAGGCAGTACTCCGCCAGTGCCTGCGGTCGAGCGGTTTCCGACGCCACTTCGTATCGAGCTTCGGCGCACCGTACCGATCCACCACCCACAAGTGCAGGTTTGTCCGGCTCCTGCTGAACGACGGCACGGCAGCGACCCACTGCCTGGGAAAGCTGGGCGAGCTGTATGTAGGGTCGTACGCGGAGAACTTCCACTTTCACGCCGTGGGTGGCACGGTGGCGTACCAAAACGCGTACTTGACGCTCTTCCAACAGACGACCAGCCTAGTGCAAGACCACTCCGAATCCACGGACGTGCTCGTGCCGTTTCAAACCGTCGCCGATATAAGTGCTGCACCGGCGCACGAGACGAACGCGGCTGCGCCAACAGACGACGCAGAAGCGCCCGGCGCTCCATCATCTAGAAACAATGCCACGTCGTCGCTAGCATCTCAAATGAGTAGCCACAGTTCCGCTGATATCTGGCACAACGTCACTGCAGCCGCCACAAGTGATAGCGTGGCCTACTACACTAGCGGCGGGGGCCGCCCATCACAACAGGGGACAAGTGCATCAGTAGCGTCCGAAGGTGCAGTTTCAACCTCGACGACGACATCAACGACCACGACGCGGCCGCTCACCTACACGGTCCGCGCAAGTGTGAAGCTGACCCTGGTAACGCCTCCGGGGACGCTTTGCAGCACGGCATTTCTCATGTCGCAGCTGGTGCGGCCGATGCGGGGCGGACTCGCAGTTTACTTGGGTGTGTCGGACGATAATGTCGCGCTACTGGACGCTGATTGTCTAGACACCAGTTCAGCTCGTACCGGTGCCGGCGGATTATACGAACCGGGTGCAGGAGGTGCGAGGTTGCTGACGGTGGCGGTCGCAGGAGCGTCCTCGAGCGAACAGCTTGGCTTTCCCGCGGAGTTTTTGTTCGAGATACGGAAGCTAGCCTCTTTTGCGGCGGCAGCAACGGCGGCCGATCGGGTATCCGTCTCTACTGACAGCGCCCAGGCGACGATCTTCGAGAGGACACTGCACGCGAACTTCCAGCAGCTGGATTCCGAATTCGCGGTCTTGTCCGTCTCGCAGGGCTCGTTTTTTCCGCCAATGGTCTCGCGCGAGGACGGCGGCGGTGGGAGCATGAAGCACGCGTCGGACGAGGACGGCCTATCCGGCCTCAGCGTCAGCACCGGCGGCGCCGTCGCACTAACGCTCGTCCTGGTGCTCTTCGTGCTCCCGCTGGTTACTTTGGCAGCACTGATAGCGCTGCGGCGTCGTGGCAAGCTGCCCGAGAAGTGGCGTGTAGTTGAAGTTGTAGCCAAGATTGAGACGCGGTTGCACATCGCCAAAGCCGAGGATCGAGTTCTGCGAGCGCTTGACCATACGGTCGTATACTTCACGGCTGCCAAAAAACACTTGGGCGCATGTATGGCAGGCTGCTGTGCGCCCTTCATGAGCATGACGGAGCATCCTGCTGCTCCTGTGGGGGCGCAAAATGTTGACGAATTCAGCGAACAGTTGGATGCAGCCTCGGGAATGCCAGTTCGCGGAAGCAGGAGCAGCAAGGTTTCGCCTGCGCCTGGAAGAACCGACGTAAAAGGGCTCAAATACCGCTCGGAGGCCGGCGCGTCTGAAGCAGCAATGGGAACAATGGCCGCTCAGAATTACGCCGCGTACGGGTACGAAGTGTTCGCGGATCCTACGTACTACGGCCATTACTCCGAGGAAGTAGTACACGTACAGCAGCCTCAACGTCAACATCATCGAGCACATGCACAAACGCATCATCAGCAGCAGGAGCTGCAGCCGCAGCAGCGCCTTGCTCTGGGCTGGTACCATGATCAGCATCATCTATACCACTACCAGAAGGAACTTGACAACGACCACTCAGCCACGCTGCACCAGGATGAATATCCGGCGCCGATTGATGGAGGTGCCCCCGCAGGAGCCCCGGCCCAATTGCAGCTCGTGAGCACCACGCTCGCTTCGATGGCGGATAGCTCACCGGACGATGGAGGTAGCGGGCAAGAAAGCACGTCTACATATGAGGGGTGGGCGCCACCGACGCATTACTACGCCCCCGCCCTGTCTGCCATCGACGAAGAAGGGGAGAGTGCCTTGCAATCCCCGGAACACGCAAAAATGCTTGCCTTGGTGAATCACGAAAGAAAGAAGAACGAGAGAAAACTGGCAGACAGCGAACTTCGCCTTCATATGATCGCAGAACAAGCCCCCACGCCCACGCCCATGAGCGCACAGCATGCAAATTGTGCCCCATCCTCGGTCCCGCCGCCAGCATCCCGCGCGCCACTTGCGAAGGGCGCCAGCACTTTTACTCTTGGCGAAGACGACGACGACGCCGCGACGCCGCTGGAAACACTGAGCGGGAGAAGCTCTTCGCCGTCGGTTATCTTCGATGGTCGAACCCCGCCAGACACCCAGAGAAACCCTGTGGACTGAGCAAGATCATGCGTTATAGGCTTTAGCCCACCGCCACCTCTGTCCTGCTAGCCCTCGTGCTGTTGCTGCAATGAAGAAAAAAACAGCACCAGGCTGCTGATTGCGCCTTGAACATGAACTTTTGGTATTGATTCTGAGCCTCACTTCCGTTGAGAAAAAAGGCAGCGGCGACGGCCAAAAACAAAGAAAGTCACAATCAGTATACTAAGAATAACGCTCCCCGGTGCGAGGGCGGTTGGTATGTGAAAAAGTCGAAAGGTAGTGCGCTGGACCTTGTTTATGTTTTTGCGCTTCCAAGTCCGACCAATTAATAAAGTGAGCAAGTAAGTTTAGTATACAAAAGGACAATGGTGCTGTTGCTGGTGGTGGCGGGTTGATGAGGACCTCCACTTGCAGCTGCACAACGAACTGCTTGTGTGCCCGTTCTTCCTTCCGGTCCGGTACGCCAGCGAGAGGCCTGGTACATCAAGGACGACGGCCGCAGAGCAATATTTTTGTACGCAGTAGCAAGCTCTAGCTCCGAGTCCGAATTTATGAACCGACAGGGTCAGGGACTATCCAGCACCGTTACAGTATAAACGAAAACGACCTGTAAGAAGTAGTAGTGGTTCTGGTTGCAGCGAGCGATGCAGCTCCTCCTTCTGCCTTCCTTGACGATTTTCTCGAGTACCAGTTTACATTTCATCTGCTACCCTATCCCTATCCCTAACGGCGACGCGATTATAAACTCTGACAACGAAGACGAACACGAACTTCAACTTCTAGGGAACTGTTATATATCGTTTTGGTGGAGGACGTGCATGATCGTGATTTTCTTTTAGTGTAGTCAACACAGGCAAACAAGGCTAAGCAGTTCCAGGTCGTAGAAAGGTATTGTTCAGACACGTTGCTGTCGTAGAAAGGTATTGTTCAGACACGTTGCTACTTATTTTTTGTCGAAATTTCAAAGGCACACGAACAAAATTGATGGGGCAATCCCCGAGTGTCGGTTTAAGTCCCTCCTCGCCGGGGGACACGGGGGCTGAAAAGGAAAACCAAAACGCGCCACAAGAGTCTCTTCCGCCCAGCTCCTTCGCGTCGCTCGTGCGCCGAAGCTTCAGTTTTTCGCTGGACAACGTCTCGCCAGGTGTGGATCATGCGGTCTCGTCCTCGTCCAACAACGGGAGGAGGATCGTGGCAGACCAGCCAGCGGCGCTGCTTCGGAGTAACTTGCGCCACGTCGACAGTCGGCCGACTCTCGATGGCCTGTTCGAGCTGGAATCGCCGGAGATCTGTGATAGCGACACGAGCTCGCCTTGCAGCGAAATGAAGATGGTGAAATCGACGAACTCACTCATGCCTGGGAAATCTTCTTCGTGGTCGCGCACTACCGCGCACCACACAGGAGGAGATGGTTGCAGCACCCTTTCATCGCCTTCTTGCGCCGACGCACTACCGCCCGAAATTTGGCAGCAGATTGCTGCTTTTTTGCCTTCCTTCACGTCCACATTGCATTGTGGGCCGGGCCACGGAATGAATAGCGACCACCAGCCTTTTTGCGGCTTCCACTTTCGCGACCTCTGTCACCTCTCGATGACGTGTAAAAACATCTACCAGGCAATTTATTCTGACAACCACTGCAACTCCGAGCTGCTGTGGGCCCCACTCCACAAGAAAACATTCCGCAGCGAGCCTATCTCGTACACAGCGTCGTATCGCGACCAGCTAATCGTGTTCACCTGCGTCCGACGTCTCTTCAAGTACGCCTTCACTCGAAACAACGACTGGACAACACTGCGGGACATTAACGTACAGTATGGTATCTAAGTACTTATCATGAGAATCTGTGTGTTTGATCGTCATGATGTTGTTTTCGATGTCAGGCAGCTACTTCTTAGAAGAAGCGTTTCGCACACAGGTTTTGCTGAACAACGGCTTGGATCTTTTCCACGGGCGCGAACGCACGGTAATCTTTTGCCAGACGGCACTGGGGCAGAGGCCCACCGTGCCTTCGATGCGTTGGCTGTGGAATCTCGCGCATGCGCGCAGTCACGTCCCGGATCCTCCGCAGAACCCACCCGGAGAAGAAATCACCGCCATTCGGCAGTATCTCTGCGGCCGCTCGTTCGGGATGAAGATAAAAAAGAGCCAGCAGATGGAAATCGTCGTACAACAAGATGAAGAAAAGGACGAAACATCCTCGGAGCCCGGCGAGCAGCCTGCCACCAGAAGCAGAAGGCGCGGCGCCAAAGACCACGACGACCAGAACCAGGACCAGCTCCAGCACGCGGATGAATATAAAATAGACGACAGGAGGAGGAGCGGACGGGGCCGTGGACGGGGCGCGCCAGACGCTAGTAGTAGTACTGACACGGCTCGGACTCCCAGACCCAGTCCCAAGGCGATCGGATCTGGGACAGATGCGACGGTCAACGGAACCGCGAGCAGTACAACAGCAACGATCGCGGCGAAGTTTCTTTTCATCGCTGACGCCATCGAGAACGGACAGTCGTACGAACCAGTGGCAACAGTGACTAGCGTGAGCGCACTGGCGAAGCTGGTCGAGGAGTCGATTTGCCTCAAGCAGGACGACCTCACGAAGTGGTTGTGCTACATACTGGTACTAGCACTGTTTAATCATTGGTGTAGGTCAACTATGGTCTAGCTCTGGATCTAGGTCGTGTTCTATCACGTGGAAGTGCTCCTGCCGGCATTGGAAGTCGAAGTGGATCCGCTTCTTGCTCTACAACTTTCATCTGGGAAGACAACTTGGCTTCGTATCGAGAGCGTCCCTTCGTCGAGCTTCGTTTCATCTCAACATTCTTCCTTATTCCTAACAGCAACAACGTCAACGACAACCTGTAGCTGCTCATCTTCCAGATTCATGTTTTGTAAGGTTCGTTGTTATTCGCTCCTCCTAGTATCCAACGAACTCTGCATGTGAATTCAATTGGAATTGCAATTGAGGTTCTCAAGGCTGTCCGTATGACGCGCGATAAACTGCGATGGTTCCATGACCAGACCGGGGGCAGCTCCTCAGCGGAAACAGATGCATTAGATGGTCGTGCTGGAGATGATCATGATCTTAACATAGCAGAGCCAAGTGACGGCGAGGCAGCGTCTGCCGCGGAAGCTGCAGCACCCGCGGCAGTGGTTGCCGCCCCTCTCGACGGCGATGAAGACGACGAAGTCTACATGAATAATCGCCGCGCGCACGGCGCGGATGCTCCAAGACGAGGAGAGCCTAGCAGCGACGCCTGGTCCGGGCTTCTAATGACGTGGGGCCAGGGAAGCCAAATCGGCGGGATCGATTCGATCGCGTATCCCCGGCTAGAGCAGTCCGACGACAAAAACGAGCTGCGTTCCGTCTGGGACGATGTCGGCTTTAGGCTGCAGTGCAAGTGGAACGGAATGCGATATGAAGGTAAATAAAAAGTTGTTATATAATGTAACAAGTCAAAGTCTCACAACACATGATCGAGATCGACCCCGACCGACCGACATATTACTTCATCTTAAATTTGAGCTTCGCCTTCGGAGGTGATACATCGGTTAGAATGAAGAGAAGTATAAAAAAGAACGAAGTGCATCTGAAGGTAGCGCGCCCCGTAATACAACTGACGTTGATCAAGAACAGGTGCGTTATCGGACGAGCGGGCGCGTGTGCAAATTGGATGCATGATTTGGAAGACGAAGCTTCTGGATCATTTCGCGGAAACCAAGAGCAACAAGTGCCGCCCACGCGAGCAGTTTGTGGGGGTCTTCGGCGATAGTCCGGTCAATAAATTTGGGGTTGCGTTTGTGTCGCGATAGAGTACATGTTGTGCCGCCGACAGTCTCAGGCTGGCGTCGTGGCTGAGCATCCCGCTACTCTCTAGCGACTTTTTGTGTCCAAAAACTCATAAAATGTGATGAAATACAGTGGGTCAATGTCATAGATATAGATTTTGTTTTATTCTAATTCGTTTGCGTCTCCACCTCCAGCTCACTCAATCAAATGCCCAACCGAACCTGCATGTAAGTACGTACTCTACTCACGGTCACGACGTCACTCCTGTAGTCGCGAGCGCGACCCTCTGCCTTACCCTTGCACAGTTGAACACATCGGCATCGGGCCGGAGGCGGAGGTGAGAGCGCCGCGTTTACAAGTACTATTTCGACCAAAGCCACATCGACATCATGATGAGACGATCGATGGGGTCGCTGTGCAATTCAAAAATGGAGCGTCCGCGTTTGCTATTGCTGCGCGTTGTTATTATAAGAACCAAAGTCGAGTTGCAAGTGGAAGTGCCCTTGCAGTATTGTAAAAATACTTTTACGGAAGAATTTGTTTCAGGCTGCTTCTACGACCCACCACGACACAAGGATATCTTTAAAGGAAACCTTTCGAAATTTGAAAAGTGAAGTTGTGAAGCCCCCGCGAAGATGTTGATGTAAGTTTAGTAAGTGCGTTTTGATTTTGAAGAATAAGAATAGAGAAGAGAATGTCTTAGTCCTCTTCCCCCCGCTGCGCTGGCTTTCGCTACGGCGTCGCCTCATTTGCTTGTGCTTACGCCCACTTTACTAAAACAAGATCGATGCTCCCTTTTCTTGTTCTTTCTGATCCTCGTGCGAGAACGTCGAGAGCCGGACACCATCACAATCTATCAGGCACATGGATACAACCTTATACGACTTTTTTTACTGCGTGCACTTAGATGCTGCATGGAAGCCACGCACTTGACGAGGACGAGAGCACCCTACTGATTGTTCGCTTGCTTCGTGTGGCGCCTTGCAATAAGTTTCGCCCGACGTTGGCTACGGGTTAGGGACGCGATGCGGCAGAGCCAGAAGCTCGGAAAGATGCTAACTTTCTAGGTATTGAGGTATTGAACGCAATGATGTTGGTGTTGATAATGACCATGATGCTCTTTCGGCCATGGAAGCTGCTCCGCTCCTCCTGCTGCTGATTGTGATGTGGGAGCCAACTTTTTAATGACGAACACGGTGAAGACGATTAATTTGAGCTTTTTTTTTGTTTCGAAGGAACGATTATTCCTTCGGCTGCCTGCTCACTGCACTGCAGCCGCAGCCAGAGTCCTGTGTGTGTGCTCTTCGCGCCTGCGCCCGCTCTGGCGAGAAATCCCCTCTCGTCGGACGATCGGGAAGAATTTTATCGGATTCACATGAGATCATCTCAAAGGAAGAGTGAAGGAGGTGCAGAAGATGCGAATTCCCAGTGGTTGCACTTCTATCTATGAGTAGGTAGAAGCGCAAGCGGATGTCAGTACTTAGATGCGGTTGCGGATGTCGTACTACTCGCTACTTTTGCAGAATAGTACTACTACTACCGGCTTCTAGTTCTATCGAAGCAAGCCGAGCGTCCGCAAGTTCGTTCGTCTTCGACAGACTGACACTGAGGTTGCTCCTCCTGCTTGCGGCATAGGCGTTGTATTTCGTTTTCGACATCGTTGAGTGAGAGTGTCAGCGACAGCCTGCTGCAAAAATATTTTTTGTCCGTTTTTCCTGGCTCTCCTTGGTCTTGGCATGTCAACGTGAACGTGAACCCAAAGAAATACATAGGACGAACGGGTGGCACGACAGGCACTGGCATGCGCATTCCCGTCCTCTACCGTCAGTTACTTTCTTACTTTTTAAATTCAAAAAAAGGATAGCCAATAAAAGTCCCGTCCGGCCTGCGGTGCACTGTTGAATTTTCTGAACCTGAACGAGGACAAGAAGATTGACCATGTCCTTGCAACAATTTCTGATCGAGAAGGAGGGCGCGGCCGAACACGAGCGGCAGCCACTGCTTTATCGATCGATTCCGAGAGCAGCAGGAACACATGCTCGACATCACACGCACACATTTACTTCTACTACGGGAGCGACATCAGGAACGTCACGGCTTTCTCTAACCCAGAAAACCGGATTTCTTTCGTCCCCAATGGACGAGGCAGCCGACCACCGACAGCACCAAAGCGGAAGTCTGAGCCCTGACGACGAGCGGGACCACGCTCACGGGGAATACAATCTGAATCCAGAGGACCGGCGCAGTCCGTCAAGACACACGCTGCAGAACGAGAACTACTCCGAGGACCACCAGCAGCAGCTCCCTGCAAGCGGAATATCCAGAACTACCAGGAGCACGAGCATCACTCGGCGGAGGAACTTCGGGCGCCCGGCCGGGCGTGGCGTGCACTTCCGTTACCGTCCGGGACAGCGACAACGGAACGCAGAAGCGGGGCGCGCTGCCGACCTGCTGAAAAAGATCCCCTTCGCAGACGCGGAGCTACGAACGAAATGCCGTTCGCGGGGTAGGCACGTCGAGTTTCTCCAGCTTCAGAACGAACTGCTGCGCAGCCAAAATTGGAGGCTCCTGGCACACGTGCCAATCACGGACTACAAACAAAGAACGGCATACTGGCACCCAACCGCGGAGCGCTCAGACCACGTACTAGTTGTACCATTGTTTTTGATTAAGTTTTCTAATTTTGCATGTGCACCTCGCATTTTTACATAGTATGTTTGCATAGGAGTCATGGCGCTAAAGCGTTAGCTTTCGACGCCTCGGGCTCGAAGTCGGTCTTCACGTACGGCTATCCATCGTAGCATATGCTATCCTCGGTTCTGCCGCGCGGCCGTGTCACAAGGCCGCGCGAAGAGGATGAGGAGTGGATGAATAATCAAACTACCTTCAACATACAGATTCTCCGCGCTTGGGTCGCGCATGCTCGTCCAGAGGAGTGGGCACGAAAAACCGATGACGCTGTTTTTGCAACGGAGAAGTACAACCTGAAGGGGCACTACCAGCGTCACCCGCAGGGCACCAACCCAGCTCGGCTTCGGAGGACGGGACACGCACCGGATTTCGATCATGTCCACACACAAGACCGCCACCGAACACATCAGGAAAGGCAAACACTGAAGCGGTCCGCAACGGTGGCTCAACCTTTCTCATTCTGGAGACGAACGTAGAAAAATACTAATACAAGAACGTGCGCTTGCCCTTGCGCAACAAGATGTGCCGACAGATTTTGCAATGAAGAACACAAGTGCAGCAGAGTAGCTCTTCGTCGTGCTCGCTGAGCCTGAGGACCGCGACCACGTGAAGATCTTAATCTTTATTTGAAATGAAGAAGATGAAGAAGAACTACAACATAAATTATCATAATGAACGGCACCACGAAGATCGAATTTCGCTCGTAGTCGTGGTAGTGCTGCTGTGAACCTTACCAGAACCAGAAGCAGCTGTATCTATGCCATGCGTATTTTATTTTCCCAGTGAACTTTTGGATGACTGAAGCAGACCGACGAGGCAATCATCTGCAGCTGACACAGACAATACAGCATCAAGGAGCAAGTGCACCGTGCAGGAGGCACCGCGCAGCACGAGGATGAGGATCAAAACAAAAAGGTTCGAGGGAGCAACCACTGCTTCATGAAAAAACTATCAATAACAATACACGGCATTCATCGAGGTTCCGGAGCTGGAGGTGGTGGTGGAGGTCACTGAGAGACACGCAAGCGCAAGAAACTGCGAAGGCCGAGCGTTTCGATAAGTCGGGGCTCGTTGTAAAAACAAGAAAATGTAAAAAAGATAGAGAGCGTTAGGGCATCGAAAGCCAGAGCCACTAATACCTTATCCCGCTGGCGCTGCGCCGGCTGCCGCTGCTCATGGTCGTGCTCTCAAAATAACAGTCGTGCGATGTTGTACTTGACCTTGAGCAAAGGTGGTCACAATGCAATCACTGAGTGTCTACTAGGCTGCGGTCTAGCTATCTTCTTCCTCTCGTATCTATATATCGTTCCTGCAAGTGCGCGTACAAATTTAAGACAATTCAGTGGCAGCATCACCATCAACATCGATCCGACACAACAAAAAGTTGAGCAACCTCGCTACCAGTCGTGCGCTCGGTTCTTACCCCCCCACCAGATCTAGATCATTGTCCGCCACCACAGCGACAACCAGGACGACGTACGACCACGAGCAGGGGAAGAACGCAGATACTTACTCGTCAAGGCGCTCCTCGCTCGTGCGAAACATCTTTTTGTATCCAGGGCGCATCCACCATCCGCATCACCATCTTGTTGCTGCGAGTGTGCTGGGTTACCGTTCCCAAAGAACTCAAGAAGGAGAACTACAGAGGCTCGTCTCTGGACAGCAGGTGCTGCTCGCGCTCCTTTGTTTTCGAAGTATCCTCATCAGCAGAAGCAGATTCACCGCGGCACCGTGGCATACCCGCCTCGGCGATCATGTCGGAAACGGAGCAGCCCGGGAACCTGGGTGACAATCTCAAGTTTATGCTGGCGGAAGCCGGCGCGGAACTGGAAGAGCAGCCCAAAAAGGAGATACCACACCCCGAGCACGATGCAAGAGGGTACTTATACTGTAGTTAGATACACTTACACGTACTAGTCACTTTCTTTCACTTACTTTGGCTCCGCTCAAGCAAAGTACAGCACAAAATACGTAGCCATTATACTGCTCGCGAGGTGCGAGAACAAGCGCGAGAGACGGCGAAAGAACTACGCCGCCAGCCCCGGCTGTTGAGCGGTATCATCATCGAGGGGCCGGCGCTGGGCGCCTTATGTCGGCCGGCTTGCCTTGTTATGTATGATTCTTGAACAGCTTCACTTTGTTCTTGTTGCGAAACCACGATCACAAGCAAATGCAATTTTGTCAGGTACGTAAATGCTGTTGTAATGCCGTATCTGACCCCTGGATTGGAAGCTTTGCTACACGTCGCCAAGGAGCGAGGCAAACTACCAAAACTCGGCGGAGACAGCAAGAACGATACGCCTACGCGCTCGCGATCAGTACTTGTTACTCTGATGAGTTGAGAATAGCAATTTAAAAAAAAGCTAGCGTGTACAACTTATTTGTATTCCATCGATCGGATCGATTCTGCATTTTTTCCTTTCCGCATTGCTTTCCGATTCCGAATGCGTGAAACTAAAAGTGAAACGCGAGCTCCTTTGCACATCAGGGGGAGCACCTCGGGACGGACGAGGAAGACGAGATGGCGGACCCGGATGACGATGCGAAGTTCGATCCTTTGCGGTGGCTGTCGGATTACTTGCGACAGTACGTGGACAAGCCCGGAAAATACAAAGAGCTCTTTAATCAGCGGCTAGCTGATTCTCAGCGAGAGCAGATGGCGCAAGCAAGCAACACATGAAGAAAAGAGACATCGAGTATGAACATCAAGATTTTTCGCGAAGAAGTTTGCCGCGTCAAAACAAGAATCCATTGACTCGAACAATCGAATCATGACGAGCAGAAACAAAATCAATGAGCCACAAACCGAGGCTCCTTCGAATTTTTTACGCGAAGAAACTGAAGACACACGTCCTCTTACGTTTCGTTTTTCAACCTCGGTAAGCATGACGCCAAGCGTAACGATTTCCATCCGTGCAAGCGAATTTATGAAGCCGTGTAACTCCAACGTCACATTTTCGTCGCTCCGTTGTCCTCGCAGAAACGGAATCAAAAACCGTAGCCTGCTTCTGCTTGATAATCGATTCGCGAAAATCTTTCGGTATTCGTGAACACGGTCGGAATCCACTCGTGCCGCCTCTCTCTCTCTCACACATCTCGGTTTCGTCTGTCTTTCTCTTTCTGCAACACTACATTTAGTTAGCTATACA
>RXOD01003957.1:0-34592 GCA_005223375.1 Amoebophrya sp. AT5.2 | reverse complement strand
ACGGCCAGGATGCTGGAAGAACGTGGCGCCGGTCTTGAGTGGTCTTGTATTTTGTCTTGTATTTCGTCTTGTGTGCGGTCTCGGCAAGAGGCGAATCATCTACCTGCCAAAAATGCCGCCGAAAATGGGCTTTTTACCCCTCTAACAGTGGATTGCGCACCCCTTCCAAAAATGGAACATGCCCTCGGTCGCGCCGGACGCGCGGCCCCACACCAGTCTGAAGGCGATTTCGCACTACGACGAGACCAAGGGATGGTTCCACATCATCGACTGCAAGGTTAAGGAGAGGATCAACTACCCGTTTGCGTTTCCCGAAACGTTGTTCGAAGTAGTGGGAGGCAGTTAGTGGGTCGTTTAGTTGGTGCGGTCGGAGTTGGGCCCCAGGGGGGTCCTGTGCTGTCTCGTATTTGGCACGTATTTTACCTGTATTCTGCTTGTATTTGACTGGTATTGTTCGGGTTGGCGCGTTGTATTGTTTAGAGCGAAAGAACTGTAGGAAAGCAGCGGCGCTTGGCTTCGCTTTGGGAGTCGCAGCGTCAGGTAAGTGGTTGCAGTGAGCCGGGTGCTGGATGTTGATGTCGTTTCTCGTATTTCACTTGTATTTGATGACTCGTATTTTTATAGTCGCGTAGGCTACAACAAAGAGATCCGGCACGATCTCAGAAACGGAACCGGTGGAAATGGGTTTTTTTCTCTCTCTAACAAGGGTTGGGGCGTCGGCAGGGTGGGCACAAAAGTCGCCAGCTTGCTGATGGGAAAGCACCGACCAGACGTGAAGAAACGGGCGCTGCACGGCGACAGCGTGATTTTGGTGAACGCGATTCACGTGACCTTTCCCGGGCACACGTGGGACACGAAGATGTACAAATTCCGGAAGACGAACAGGTGGATGGACCCGCGGGGAGCGAAAATCATCACGGCGAAGCGGCTCTTCTTTCTGAATCCGTCGATGATCATGAACATGTGCGTTAAGAGGATGCTGCCGGGGTCGGGCCACTTCATGCGGAACAACATGTATCGACGCTTGAGCGTGTATCCGGGGGCGATCCATCCGCACTGGGGCATTCCGCAGGTGATCGTGCCGCTGCGACGGGGGATGAGCAGGAGCGGAATCGCGACTGATGGGAGGCGAGGCGGGGAGCGGTGCAGTTTCTCCGTGACGATGGAGGAAGGACAGGAAAGGAGGGCGAGCGGGGCGGACCAGGTGTTCCATGGAGGTGTGAGTGTAGATCTTGGGGGTGGCGAAAGTGTGACTGCTGGTGAAGAAGATTCCGGCCCGACCGGGGATTCAACCGCAAAAACTGGTTTTTCGAGAAATAGTTCCGGCGGACAGCCGTGGCGCGTCCGAGAACGGGATTTCGCAGCGGAGTTTTCTGCAGCGTCGTCCGCTATTGACAATAAACAAAATGAGGTACGAAACGGCGCCGTCGCCGCGAGTTCGTCGGGTGCCCTCGCGACTACCGATGAGGAGAAGGAGACGCGGCTCGTACAGATACGGAGAACGCGAAGACAGCGGCGCACGCGACGTGCAGCTCGCGAGGAGATTCACGCGCCAGAGAACGCAGAAATGCCACAACATCTCGCGACGACCATGAAAGAATACCGAACCGGAACCTCGAACCCAGACCGCACACTACCGAAAACACACTTCATGAACACAAGGAGATGATGACTTGACGAAACGACCGCCTGCAACCTTCCGCATGCACTCCCCTCTGTATAGTGTCCCTGCGGACGTCGACTACGACTGTATAGTGTTCGTCCCCGTGTAGCCTCGTAGCTCTATCCATCGTATTCTTGTCATCGAGTTCGGGTGCGAACGCAAATGCATCGTTTGTTTGTTTGTAAATCTGAAACTGAGCAGCAGCACAGCCACTGTTTGTCGGTCAATCACACACACATACACCGTTTCGTGCGTCATCGTCATGTCTCGGTTGCAGAGCTGTTGTCGTACCTCAATACCCATGCATGAAGGATCGGTTTCGGTCACAGGTCGTCCGCGTTTGTTCTGTCTGATCTCGTGTTCGGACTTTCGGCGCTATGCGTGACCGTCACAACGTTTACCTAAATGCCGCAACCCCACTTTTCTTCTCGCCCGCAGCTCTTTCATAAGTAGCTTCGTGTGGACCCATTTACGACATCCCGTGTCATAGGCTCAAGTCTAGGATCTACCACAGCCTACCTTCATTCATACTTCATCAACTCTCGTGTGCCGAATGTTGCGGGCAAGAGTGAAGCGGTTGTCGCTGGCCTTCGCGGCCACGTTCGGTTCGAGCAGGGGAACGGCGCTTGCGCTCACTGTTTCCGGGGAGCATCGGCCTAACAGGCGGGGTCCGCGGCCCTACCACGTGAAGAAGGTTGATGCAGGGGCCGACGTCGTCGGCACCACCGTGTTCTTGAGCGACGAGGAGATGCGAGAGCCGCTATTCTGGGGACAGAGACCACGACCCGCTCCAGTGGCCGCGGCAAAAGATGACAATCCGTCTTCGGAAGACTCTGGCGCGGGTCCGTCTCGTGAGTCCACGACTGCGTCTGGCTCTCGGACTTCTTCAGCCGCCCAGGTTGCCGCGGAGAGCTACAGCGGTAGCGCCGGAAAAATCACGGTAACGGCAGCATTCACACGACAAGAAGGCGCGTCCACCATGCTGGACCTGAGCAACCCGAATGAGTTGCGATCCTTCGTCGAGGTCCGCGGCGGCACCGGTACCGATGGCCATCAGGAGGGCGAGGGCGCCGAGGCCAGCGGCGAGGAGAGTGCCACGGCGTCGAGGAGAAGTAAGAGCAAAGAAAGCCATACCGAGCCGCAAGAGCAAAGAAAGCACAAAAGCGCGTGCTGCGGCAAAGGCGAGTCTGAGGATTCAGCAGAGACTGAAGAGCGTGCTGTTCCGACGTCTACTACAACTACAACAACCGAAGCTCCTCCGGAGACCGATACGGTAACAAGCACGCTGTGGAAGATGATTCCGGAACCGCCTTTCACGGCACCGGCACAGGGCGAGGTAACGTCGGACAACGTCGCGTCGCAAGACGGATTCTCGAGGCTATTCTGCGGAGGTAACTAAGTAAGTACTTGTAGTGTACTTGTTGAAAAGGAAAAAACTGCTTTTCTGCAACATTGAATTACTTCTAGCACAGAGGAGTCACTCACGAAAAACAAAAACTTCTGTCTACAACAGGTACTTCGCCGTACGACCAGTACCACGGCGTGGAGTCTCAGTTTCGCTATCTGCTCGAGTCTCCAGAACTGTGCTCGCGGCATCGGAAAATTCCGCTCAACTACGAGTACGCGTCTCACTTGACGCCCAGGGGCAGCTGCTGCGTCGCTGAGTGTCCTGAGGACTACATTCCCGTGATTGACGAGTTTTCGACTACGTTCTCTCAGACGCCGGATCACGTCAGCCAGCCCCCGTACCTGCTGATCGAGCGTTGCGCCCCCACAGGGGGAAGCTTGGCAGTGTAGAAGTCCCGACGGAAAAGTACCGGAGTCGAGTAAGTATAGAAACGAGTGCTGGGTCATGTTGTTCATGATTCATGAAGTGTGTGCTACTGGAAGGTAGTGTGTGTGTGCGTGTGATCGAGGTGGACGCATACGTAGAAAGGAGATCTCAAAGCAACTAGTGCATGTGCTTGAATAAAGAAACCTTGATAGATTATTGACCACTCCGTTTCACAGACCCCTGCGGCCTGGTCACGCTCTAATGCATAAACTAATCGATGAGACTAATACAATTTAAGGAATGCTGAGACCACCACCTTCGCGATACTATTGACAACCCCACGACTGAAGATTCTTGTGAACAGACTGATTGCTTTTGAACTTCACTTAAGGAGGATGTCCCAAGCCCAACTCATTAACGATTCCCGTGACTATAGCTTTGAAAAATAAGGACCACCCCTGGGTTCACTTCGTGACGGAGACGGATCCTGGCTGCGGTGCACGAGCCGTTGCTTCCAGGAGAAGGACTTGCGTTTCATGTAAAAACGGTAGAACGAGCGCTGTGTGTTTGGTCGGCTCGTGGTGGAGCACCTGTGTTCGACGGACTCTTCTGCTCAAGTTTGAACGCGGAAAGTTCATCACTTGGTTTCCTTGTCGCCGTGCGTCTGTGCAGATTTCAGGAGTCTTCGTTCTCACCTGCCGCCAGGCAGCCCGGTTGCCGCCGTTTTCGTCTCGTTTTGGCCGGCGAGAACCACATTCGTCCGAAATCACTAGGTCGATTACTGAGTACAGTACCAAAGACCGCTTCGCAAGTATCAAAGCGACCAGCCGCACTCGCTACTCGCAGTATGACCTCTTTTTCGTCTGCTGCCAAGCTGGCCCTCGCGGCCGCGACCCTGTCGCAGGAGGTGGATGCCCTCGCGGTGTCGAAGACGCAGAAAGCGTCTATGACGACGAAAACGAACACAAAAGCATCCTCCAAGAAGGGCCTGATTGCGACCGCGCTCGGAGAATCGTCCAACTCGTACATCGCTACGTCGTTGAAGTTCGAAACCACCCTCCGCGTCTGCAACGCTTACCCCTTTTCCGATGCAGCGCAGGTTTACGACCAGAGCATCTCCTACAAGGGCTGCGCCGAAATGCAGCGCACCCTGCAGCAGGGAGACCAAATTGACTTTTTTGCCGACGGGAAGAAAGTGCTGCTCGGTAGCTCTCTTTCTATCTAAGAAAGTAGTGTGTATTGTTGCATTTGTCTCCTTTGCCTTTCAACCCCCCTGCACCACATTTCGCTTCCACACACAGGTTCTTTCGAGGTCCAGGACACTCCCCGCGAGGACTCTACGCTGCTCCTCGTGCTGCAGCCGCTGGATGCAGACAGCACGGGGGTTTCCTTCCAGTCACACGCGTACGCGAATAGCCAGGAGGCCCAGGTCGCTCTCCTGGACGCGTACGTTCCGGCACAGGGGGGCAAAGCCGCGGCCGGAGCCGCCTCCTCGGACCTCATCGACATCAAGGATGCCTACGGCGCCCAGCCCCGCGACGAAAAACTGCGCCTCAACAGCGTCGTGGGACTCAACGCGGGTGCTCATGCTTATAAATATGCTTCGCTTTGCATGTAGCTTTGCTGCCCCCTGGTCGTGTTTGAGTTTGACCTTTCTGTTGCTTCACGTTCTCTTCCTTTGCTTGCAGTTAAACTTCTTCCACCACCTTTACATACACTTCTCATGGATGCTGCAAGGGAAGTCCTGAAATCAGTACAAAAACGAACTGATTCTGAAGTCACAACTGCGCCAAGGTTACTACACGGTTGGGACAACGGAGACGGAGAAGAAGTCTTTGCATGCGTTGGAGGGGGAGAAGATCAGCATCATTCGCGTTGGCATTGCGGGGAGCAAGACCAACTCGGAGGACCTCATCGTCTTTCCCGACAGCAACCAGTCGCTATTCTCGGGACTCTTTTTCTGGGCCACCAGCTGGATTTAAAGCCGGAACCCGTGGTCCTGCTCCGGAACTCAGACTGCTGCAGCACCGGTGGTGGGGCAAGCACAGCTGTGGGGGAGGAATCCTCATTTTCTTTTCAATTTCTATCAAGCGTCCAGTCCGTCGCTTTACTTGGGCACCGGATGATTTGCACAGATTTTTCGCCACTGACTAGCGTAGGAGCCGCGCTTAGAAAAAACAACGGCTGGCGCCGCTTTGCAGGCTATTCGATGCGGACGGATGAGGGTAGTTTTGTTTTGTGAATATGATCGTAACTACAGGAATATCGGTCTCCTGTATGAATATACTAGAGGGATGTTGACAAAACCAAAAGAAAAACGAATCACGTCTGCGTTGACTAGTGCCGCGAAGAGGTGCGCCACGTCGGATTGTCGAGATTGATTTCAAAGTCCTCTGATTACAAACACCAAAGCCAGCGATAAACAAGAGTCCTCACGCCCGCTGTGCGTCTTGGCTTTTCAATGTTAATGACGATGTTCGGATCTTTATACAACATGCATTGATGCGCTCTGTGTCGTGGTGCTCCGCAGGCCCAAGCAATGTCTGAGTCAATCGCTGAGCCCTCCCTTTCGCGCCGATGTGCGTCGACACACAGCTATTTGACCGATGCCTTTCTTGCATACAACCGTTACCTCCACGGCTACTAAACCGGACCAGGCGAATGCACGACACTGGCTGTAACGCTTGCCAGATCGATAGGGAAGCGAAAAGAAAGCTCACCCGGAGAAAAGATGCATAGTGGATGGTAGACCTATCTGAGTCGCGGCCGATCCCCGCGGGATGAAACGACCGCGGCGCCTATTGATTCGCGTGACCGCGGGCGCGGGTTTCCATCCGCGCATGTCCTAGAGGTTCTGCGTGGTGCTGGTGGTGTCCTCATCGGCTTCGTACCATCGACATCGCTCTGTCCGCGACGATGGCGAATTGGGGCACTGGCGATGTGGAGAAGGTGAAGGAGCACCTGGCCAACCTCCGACAGCAGTACAAGGACAAGTTTTCCCTGAAGGCCCTGCGCCTCAAATCCGGCGGTATCCACAAGGGGGATGAGGAGATTCGCAAGGAGCGTTTGCTCCTCTACAACACAGGCAAGCTGGACAACCTCCACCGTCCCTACTGGCCGATGCCGTCCAAGAGCACGAAGCTCACCCCGGGGTCGAAAGAGGCGAAACCGAACCCCTACGACCTGGTGCTATCGCACGACGACTTCTTCGACGCGCACGAGCGGGAGATGAGCCGGCCTTACCAGCGCGATCTCTTCCCCACGCGGAGAAGGGGGGGCGAGGAGTTCGACGACACAGAGAAGGTCGTGCAGGAAACGGAGGCGGAAATCGCGAAAAAACGGAAGAAGTACGATTTTTCCAAGCTCGACGCGTTTCTGGCGGAGCAGAAATCGCTGCTCACCTTCGACGCGCTGCAGCAGTTCATGAGCCACGAACTGCACGAGGGCGACCGGATCGAAGCCGTGAAAGAGATCGTGTACCCCAACGAAGGGCTGGTGATTCCCGTCGGAAGAAAGGGGGTCGTGCGGAAGGTATTCTTATATTAGCAATGTTAGAAGACCCTTAGTCATATTTGGTAAAAATGCTCCTGAGAAGCCCGATCTTATCCGAGCCCGGGACTTTTTTCCCGGTACAGCAACTTTGCTTCGTAGGTTCGGCAGCTCGGTCTTAGTACAAGGATGAATTATCTTTCTTCATCTTTTACATCCTCCACAACTTGCCCCCATCGCTCCCACCGCTCACTGATGGAATCCTATCCGGCAGGTGAAGCTTGACCACCGCGAGGAGTTTGCGGCGGTGGAGTGGGACCACACGACTGGCATGCGGGCCATCGAGATGCGTTCCAAGTACTACATGAAACAGCCGCTCGAGGTTGTGTTCGGGTTTGCGGACGCGCCGTCGACCATCCAGTGGCCCACCAGTGCGTGCATGCAGAACTACGAGGACGTGAACTGCACCTGGCAGTACCGGCCCAAGGGCGAGCAGTCAATCTCGGGCATCCAGCACCCGGACAGCGAACCCGTGCGGCTGCGGCAGGGCTACAAGGCGAACACGTTCGCGCTGGAGTCCTGCGTCAGCCCGAAAATGATGCTGGCCCTGGTCCCCACCGGAAACGCCGGAGCGGGCGGGGTGAAAGACCCGCGCAGACTCAGACTGGTGGACTACACGGAAAAGGACGACATCGATAGGGTATAGTAGTATGGGCCGCATATTGCTATTCGACGACCACTGATGTTTTACTTTAGGTTGATTTTTGTAGTTCTGTTTCTAGGCAGCTGAGTGCCAGAGCCAGACTACCGCGGAAATTCCAGACGTCTCTTGACTTCCGCTTTAAACTTAAAGCACAAATTCCAGACGACTCCGGGTGAACAATGTCGCACACGGTATCGTGATCCAAACGAGAACTTGTTCCTCCTGCCTAGCGCCGCGACGGCATACAATGAAACACTTATGTCGAAGTAGTAGTTTCATTCCCGACATCAACTACTAATTCTCCAGAACTGCTGTTTCCGGCCGAAGCGCGTTGGCGAGCGCAGCCTCCGCATCGAGTGCTGCGCGGAGCGTAACCAGTTCCTGATGCTGAAGCTCCCGAGTGACCCGCGGGTGTGTGCGCCCTTCGTCCACATCCACACCTACTCCATGCAGGAGCTCTTCGCCAAGAATTCACAGTTCACGATCTGCATCACGACGAAGGAGATCCCGAAGTACGCCCGGACTGAGTTTATGGCGATACCAGATGGTAAGTGGCTAAGTGGTAAGTGATTTTTTGGGAGGCCCCTCGGGGTGCCGTTTGATTGTCCTTACAAAGGGGTCGCGAAAGGGGCAGAAAAGCAGCTATCCGCAGTCGGCAGAGCAATCACTGCCACGTCTGCACCCCACAGCTACAGCGAGGCAACTACTACTGCGCCCTCTTTGCTACTGCTCCCCTTCGCCACCTCGTCCTCGCACTCCGCACAATGGGGCATCTCTGAAACCGCCCGGCGCTCGCGCCGGGCGGTTCAGAGCGCCTTGACGCACTCGCCACCCAAGGGGACCCATCACCTACTTACCACCTGGTCTCTCCATAGAGTTCGACGTGGTGAAACTGAACCCCACCTGGGTGATGCAGCAGCAGCAGGCGGTTGAGGGCGCGAAGAACGAGCGCGTGACGTTCGTGACGGCGTACAAGGTGGGAGAATCCGCCCTTGGGGTGAAGTGGGCGCCCAACGTGGGGAAGTGCAGACTGTGGCTGCAGTTCAGGAACCAAAAAGACCCCAATGCGGTGAACTCGCAGTGGGTACTGGCCGCAACCGAGTGCGGAGGAGCAAGCTATCCCTGCGCGGCCGTGCTGGACACGAGAATAACCAACGGTACTGGAGCCATCAGTTGGACTGATGGAAGAACAGATTGTGCAGTCGGTATCTATGATCATGCGCTAGCTTGTTCTGTACAAGTGCCGTGAGCGTGTTGGCAAAACTCTCAAATCAGGTTACGAGGGCCACTTCGACCAGTGCCGCGTCGCGGTCGCCCCCCTGGCAAGGATGCACCGCTTCGCTGACATTCTCTTAGGAAATTTCTACAAAGCGAACGCGCAAGCGAGCCAGTGGACCCACTTGCCCGACTCCTCCGTGTGGAAACGACCTTTGTCCGCCGTGCGAAGGAACTACTGGGAAGAGGATGAGGACGAGGACGACGAAGTAGTTGACGCGGCTGCGGTCGCAGGGGAGTTACAAAATGGAAGTGGCACGAGTCCCGACCTTCAGCAGCTGTTGGACGGGGGCCAGTCGCAGCTGACGGGGCCTCCATCCGGGATCTTGCCGCCTGTACCGGAGGAGGCAGGAGCCGGTTCGACACTGGGCCTCGGCACGCCGGGCAGCGGAGGAAAGAGCATCCCGATAACGGTGACGAACGCCCACGGAGATTCGGTGGAAGGACAGCTGTGAAACGCGGAGGTTAGCTTTACGACAACATCGACATGCCACGAAGATGGCCATACGGGTTTCCGTTTCGCACACGCTCTCATGGTTGTTTCTCATCGTACTAGCTGTCTCGCCTGCTAAAGCTGGTCGCCATGCAAGAACACATGATAAGAAGACACGAGCCAGATTGAGGTGCCCGAGGAGTTGGGTCAGGAAAAATAGAATCACATAGGAGTACACGCTCATGCAATCTCGCCGGCCGAGAGCTGCTAAGCGACCCGTGTTTTGCAGGGAACTCGAACCGCTTTCGTGTACTTGTGTTGAAAATTTGGATTTTTCGTTTGTCCTCTCTCTCTCTAGGTCTTTTTTTTGATGTCCTCGTCTGGAGACGGTGCCCAAGTTTCGTAATGTTCGACAGGACAGGTTGCGTAAACTACTTGAACAGTACGTTGTTGCTGTCCATAGGAAATGAGCGCCGTGCATGTACTTCTGAGCAAAAAACACTCGTGTAGATCGTGGATCGTGCACAAAGCTGATTTTTCCGTCTCTCGTCGTGAACCCATTTTTCGTTTTTCGTTGATTGATCAACATTTTCAGCTTTTTTCGCAGACCGACGTCGAGATTGTCCTACACGTCGACCAACTTCCACAGGTTTTGCTTGCGTGCGTAGTTGTGCTTTTCACGATGTGATAAACCCCCTGTTTATTTTGGATTTAGGACGACTCTGTTTTTGGCATTGGCTCGATGATAGATTTGAATGCTTGCCGTTGCCCCTTCGCCCGAATCAAAATGTGTATGTGTCCGTCGCTCTCTGAAGAATAATGCGATCATGTGATCCGCGCACTGTTAAGCAGAGACGATTCGGCCTGAAAACGAAAAATAAGAAGTTCGTCGACAAGTATAAGGAGCACTAGCAGCTGATGCGTGACGGGGGAGGAGAAGGATAAGCCACAGGCAGCTTCTGCATCGGTGACCTTCTGCTTAAGATGTTGCCGCGTCCGTTTTTATCCCTCGCATGGACGTGGGTGGAGTTGGTGTGTCGCCCGAACTACGTGGGCAAGGCGCTGTTGCTGAACACGCGCACAAACAAGGAGCTGGAAAGCCAAAAGAGGCGGTTGGTTCTACCTGAGCGGAAAAATGGACAGCGGTCGACGCCTCGGAGGAAGCACAGAGGGAAACTCCTCCCTTTCTTCTCTCGGGTTTCAGGTTCCGAAAAATCGCTCTCACAGTCGCTGCTCTCGCCGAACAGTGCGAGAGGCATTGGGACTAACCTCGAGCCGCAGCAGGAGCAGCAGGGCAGCCCCTACACACTGGTGGAAGTGGAGCAAGAGGCCGCTAGCCCGGTTAAAAAGATCGCCCCCGGCGCGGTGTCCGACCTCTGGCCGGACGTATCGTCTACTCCCTTGAAGAACGGGTTGCACTCCGACCTGCTGGAGGCGAGTCCGCCGCCCGACCCGGAGGACTACTGCCTCTCGCTTGCCGACGATTTTGAGGGGGAGGACTGCGAAAAGTTCTTCGAGGAAGACGTTTTGAACGGGCAGATTTCCTTCCTGATGGACGGCAACCTTTGCCTGACGCCCAATTGCCTTCATCCTGACTCCGGCGGGGTGCCTGGCGGTAACCGCGTGGTCTCCTGCGTCTCGAAGTGGAGGTTCAGCTTCAAGCCCCGCAGCCCCGCGGAACGGAAAAAGGAGGCCTACGACAGCGAGAACCAACCCGAGACCGAAAGCCCGACCGTCTCTTTCGCGTTCCGCAACGAGCTGCTGTCGGCGGACGAAAACAGGCGGGTCCCCGATCTGTCAAAGGGGAGCGGTCTCGGTAGCCTGTCGGAGCGCGGACAGAAGGCGGCGTCCGCCGCTAATCTGAAGGGATCGACCATGAAAGAGCGGGAAGCCGACGGAAACTACGAGCGCGCGCGACGCTCCGGATTCGCGGTGCACCTGATCGACGGTAGCGACACTTGCGCGAAGGCGATGGCGTCGAGAGTCCACCTGACCGACAGGATTCCGACAGGTTGCGAGGCGATTGTGGAGCTGGTGTCGTTCACGGGTATCGGCAAAAAGGTACCCACCGGTACTGCTTACGGTACTGAGTACGGAACGACGCCTGAGGAGAGTTACGAGGTCCACGGTATCGAAGTGACAGTCCCGGCCACGGGTGGTAGCATGCCGAGGCTGGTGATGCCAGGGGATCGTATGAAGAAAGGGCAATGGGCGACCGCGCCGGCCGCGGACTGGCTCGCGTGGTACTGGGCAACGGCGCGGACATCGGAAGTGCGGACGCTTTGGCAGACCTACGCCCTCGATGAATGCCCCGGGAAGTGCAACGCGAGAGGAAAACCGCAGTACAGCAGGTCGTGGTGCGGCTATCTTGATGGCACTACTTTTGAGAAAACCGATTCATCTTGCACGCTCGCGGAAGAACAACGGTCGAAGGACACGCAGTACTGGGATCGTGGTGTCAATCACGTGGAGAACGTAGTCGACGACGGGGTCCGACTGCAGCTTAGTTTCCGTCCGTGGAACGACGGAACGTCGGGGTTCTCGGGGACGGGCGAGGTCCTGCAGGGATTCTCTCTTAGTGACGGTGCCCAGGGATTCGGCAAGGATTCGCGGCTGGTGTACTACAAACTCGGGCCGCTGCGCGTGACCAAGACGGCAACGGTAAAGCCCGCGAAGACAGGAACGTCCGCGCCGACTGGAGCCGGCCCAAGGAAGTGTCAGGATATCTACACCAAGAGAAATAAAATGGTAAAAAGCTACAAGGACTCTCAAGAGGCGAAAGAGCCGCCCCGAGACCGACCGGCCCCGACGACCGCCCCCCCACGCCGGGGCGGGCATCGTTCCGCAGAGGAACGACGTGAGCATGATGGGAGCGGGAGCGGCCACTCCGCAGATGATGATGAGGATGATGAGGATGATGAGGATGGTGAGGATGGTGAGGATGGTGAGGATGGTGAGGATGGTGAGGATGGTGAGGATGATGATGATGAGGATGATGAGGATGAGAACAAGAAGACGGTTCTCTTCGGCCTCAGTGCTTGTGCTCTGGCCGCGATTGCGGGCACTGTCGTTTTTGGTGTGATCCTCGGCTTGGCAGCTTATTGTTGCCTGATCAGGTCTTCCTCGTCGACTTCGCCCTCCTTCGACGATGATAGGGGGCAGGGAACCGCCCGGGAGAGTAGTACAAGAGACCACTCCGTGGCTTTGAGTATGTAGGGGAAGTGGCGTTGCTCCTATGAGGAAAACGTCGGCGGACAAAGACAGAATAAAGTAAGACCGGAATCTTTTACCCTGGGAACGCACTTGGGCATACCAAGCGGCAGCGGCGGTGCCGCGCAGAAGCCAGGGAAAAATCACAGAAAGAACAATCCGAAGAGGGCAGAGGGAGAGAATTCCAGCGATGTGTCTTAGACGATGATGAAGAACAAGAAGGAAGCCATCATGGGTGCGGGAAAAGCAGACAAAAAGTAGACGAACTACAAAGGTACGAAAGGCGGGAGTGCCATGGAGAATTTCAACAGCAGCTTTTATTTAAACTCGACGCACCAGGGGACCGGGAGTATCTCGAAACAGAATATATAATACTATCACCTCAGGTCGTGGTCGTTCGTAAAACTGGGAGGTTCACTGTCAGTCGGCTAGCGCGTGGCGTGGGCGCTAATTATAGCCTGCGAACTCTCACCCGTTCACGAAAACCATCAACCCGCGCGCGCACTCCTCACTGCAGGCGGCGGCGAATCATGCAACAAAGGTACGGGACGAGTTCAAGAGGAACATCGACAAGCTAGTCGCGGAGAGAAAGGCGCTGCGAGCTGCCCGAGCAGCGGCCAGGAGGTGAGAAAGGTGGTGAAGGTCGGTTGAGGGTGGAGGCAAGAGGGGTGCTGTAGACTAAGTTTTCCGCAGAAGAAGAGCGTGAACAAAAGCAGTGGTGGTATCAAGAGCAAAGTGTCGCTTATTCTCCTTTCTTTTTTCCAAATATATTTTTACGGAATCCACTCAAACCGCTAATGATTCTCTAAATTTTCTTGACCAAGGATCGATAATTATGCTGTACTTGACTTCCCCGTTTGCTCTCAAATCCGAAATTCTCGGCTCCACAGCTCAGCTAGTTTTTCCTTTTCCAGCTATTTATAAATAAATTTACACGTTGCTTGATTTTTTTCTTATTGCTCGTAAGCGTTAGGCTTGTTGACTTTTACCCGATGCGTAACTATCCACTTTTAGCTTTTTTTCTCTTCCATCGCTTTATTCCATTGTGAGGTCACCACTTCCGAGTTGATGAGCTGAGAACGCCGGACAATCCCACCACCCGGTGGAGAATCCCCACGATCGGGGAACAAATAAATAAAGTAAAAAATGCGTATTTATTCATTCATTCATTGTTGCTGTTCTCGCGAAGAAGTTCAGAGTTGTCTGGGAAGCAAGTGCCAGCGGCGGAGCACTTCCGCACGAGTCCGCGCTCGTTGTTGTGGCCCGGGTCCCGTACGCCACCGCAACAATTTTCGTTCATAGCCAGCGGTTGGCTTTTTTCGTGATGCACTTATTTTGACTTCCGTCGGACTCGGAGGCGGTGTGAGAAAAACGCTGATATGGGGCTCCAAGTGAAGGTTCGTGGTCGGTGCAAAAGTTCAATTTCGTTGAGTATCCCTCTTCTCGTTTCGTCGGGTCGCTTGATTTCCGTGTGTTTCCCGTGGTGTGTTTGCGGGAACAGGTTTCCGGATCCGGACGTGTGATGTAATCCCTTCTACGGTCGGAATCCGCTCGCGGTGGCGCCATCACTCTCTCTCTTTTTTTTTCCGACGCCGTGAGTCGCAGTTGGTACAAGAAAGGAAATCGGGACGACACTTTTTATACGCATTGTCATCTTTTTTTGCCCCTGGCCACCACCAGCGCGATAAACGGTTAAGAAGTCCAATGACGGATGCTAGCTAATACTGTATAAACACGCTCTTTGTTTTTCGCTTACGTCCTCGTACTCTACGTACTGGGACGCAATGTTCTGTCTGCCTTTTTTGCGGAGAGAGCCGAACTTGCTGCGCTTTTAACTTGACCCTCATCATGGGTAAGGGATTATAGCGCTTCCTCGCACGAGGCAGCGCGCCGTGGTTGCCGGATATGCATCGACTGGACCGTAAACGCGGGTTGCTGTGTTTTCTCCGTTTTCTGCTGTTGCTGTTGGAGATATCAGAGGCCGACTTTGGGTGTTGGTCGTGGAGGGTGGAGCACCGGGATTCCGCACGAGGTGGAATATCCAAAAGTTTCCTGCAGCAGCGCCGCCCGTTCCTAGAGAAGGGAGCGGTGGAAGCAGGTGAGCCGCACTCCCGTGGGAGCGTGCGGGCTCCACCTAGCGCTAGCTCGAACTCAATTTCTGTTTCGAAGTCTGAATCTTCTAGCTCGGCACGAAGGAGTGCCGAAGGACCCGTACCCGACCAGGTCGAGGTCGACGCTGAAAATGTGCCAGATGTGCGGCGAGAAGGCGGTTTGTATGCGAGTTTTGTGTCAAACTCCGCAAGTTCGCAAGAAACGGCACGCGCCGCGCGGCAGCCTGGCACTCGAACAAATGCCCCGGGGGAACAGCAGGGAAGCATTCCGAATCCAACCGAACTCCCTCTCGCGTCTCCTGCTGCAGCTGCGGCCGAAATTTTTCTTTCGTCCGCTCCGTCGGCCTCGGGCGGCGCGTACGAGGCAGTTGCGCGCGGAGGTTTACTGGAACTCTTTGGGGGAGATGATCTCACTCCGCCTGTGGATTTCGCCGACGACTTCTGCTTGACCAAGGATGACTTTATCTGCGACCAAGACAGGAAGCCGGTCTCCCAGAATTGGGAGAAATCCGCGAAACCCAACGTGTTCACCAAGGGCCGCTCGGGAAAACTGTCCCTCCCTTACTCCGGGGACCGCGTCACACTAGCGCGTAACAAGGATGTCGAGACGGATAAGCAGCGGGACAACTTGTCGCTCTTGTGCAGGACGAAAGCGGCGTTCAACTTGGCAAACGTTGATGTGGAGATTGGTAAGGCGGGAGAGAAATTGCTCAACGAGCAGCTCGCCGATAAGCAGCGGGTGACCACCGCGACCGCGATGACTACAAACCCTGGGCTGGTGTTCGAGCTCGACACGTCACAAGTGGGCGAGAAGCTCCAGGTGCAGACGTATGTGAACATGCCACAGAAGAAGGAAGACATGACGAGCCCGGATTGCCGTAAGGGGACGACCCCCGCTACCACTTGTTACAGTGTGATGCTGTATGAGAGCAACCAGTTTGACCATTTCAAGGTCGGGCAAACCGCGAAGTCCACTGCGGTAAAGACGGTGTACGGAAGCAAGCGAGACCCGCAGAATGGGCATGCTGGTAATGAGCTCGTGGAGCTTCACGTGCACAGGGACGGCGGCTTCGTTGTGAAGCTGAATAGGATGGAAGTTGTCCGAGAGGAAGGGGAAGGGGAGGGTTCTTTGCTGCAGCGACGCTCTGCGCCGAACGGAGACAACGCAAAAATTCACGCCGTCGGAACGGAATCTCGCGGAGGTCTGCCCTTTCTCGCCCGAGGCAAGGCGGAGGTCGAAAGTGAACCTGAAACGCAGACCCGGGGGGCCGAGTTCGCTGCCACTGCTTCTTCATTGCCCACTGAATTGATATCGCCCGAGAATAATTATACTGACGGCCGCGGCCGACTCCATTCCGGCACCTTTGTGCAGCGCCGCGGGATCCGCAACGTGAAGCGTCCGCAGGCACCATCTTCATCAAAAGATCCGGTGCTCGTGGTGTGGTGTGGTGACAAGTGGTATGAAACCTGTTTGACGCCCCCCGAACACGCGTCGGCGGATGGGGGGGACAGCCAGATTCGAAACCTCGCCCTAGTGCGTGCGAGCGCCCGAGAGAGCTATGAGGACGACGACCTGAAGAAGTTCCGCCACAAGGACGCCGCAGGCGCCTTCGGGCGCGCATCGAGGGAAAAGGGCATGCAACTCTTCGTCGAGCTGCAATCCTGGTGGGTGGAGACTGAACGCACTTACGACCGCAACGGCCAGGAACCACACAAAACCCCCGATGATGAGATGAAGATGCATCCCAAGAAAATTGGTGACATAGGGAAAGCGAAACTTAAGTTTGGCGCCGTGCGCATCTCGCAACACGCAAAAGTAACGCAGGTCGCCGCGGACGCAGCGGGGTACAAGGGGCCCAAGACGTGCGCAGAGCAGTGGAAGGCGCAGGGCGGCCGAATGCCTGCTCCTGCTGCCGCTCCTGGGGAAAAGGACGATGGAAAAGAAGAGGACAAGGAAGATGGAAGAGAAGGGAGAGAGGAGAGCAACTCCACAAAGGGCGGCGACACCAGCTCAGGATCGTCGTCGTCCGGTTCGCGGCGTCACGATAAAGATAAGGGCCGCGAGCAAGCCAAAGCACATGACCACGACGCTGGCAGGCTTGCGACGCACCACTGGATTCTCGGCATTGCGGCTGGTTCCGCCGCGGCTTTGCTGTGCCTGGTGACGGTCTGTTGCTGCAGCTACTTTTCGCGATCTAACAGCGATGGGAACGAGCCAAACGCCGAAACTAAAGCGATCGCAGGGGAAGACGGCGGTTTGCCGGTCAAAGGCAGCGCGATGAACGACCAAAGCGCGACGAACAGCGCGACGAAGGGCCGGGCCGCGACGAGCGGTCAGGAGAGTGTGCATTTAAGTAAATACGGGGAACCCGAACTCAAAAACGATGAAGAAGGGATCATGCCGTCCGGTATGGGCGACTCGGAGCTGCGGGATACGGAGCAACCGGGCCCGGAGAGCTTCTTTATTCCGCCACCCTCGTTGAAGTCGACGCATTTTACGCCACGAAACGACGACTCGCTCATGCGGGATACGACGCAGGACGAGCCTTTATCAGGCGTCCCAGCGAAGCGTAAGGCTAAAGCGAAGGCGAAGAGAAAGAAGAAAAAATATATAACCCAGTAAAGTCGGTGTCGGAGTCGGTGTCGGAGAAAGATGGGCCGCGTTTCTTGATGGACTGTGTTTTCATCCTTTCAGATCTAGTACTTCTAACTGTAAGACTTTTGGGTGATTACAAAATAGATCGATATCGAAATAAACCGATTTCGAATTGAACATGGGTGCTGGTCCGTTATGGATATTCTGTTATCTATGCATGTGCCAGCGGCAGCGCTCCATTCCCACTCCTAAAAAATACTATACAGTTACTTCATTAATACAACCCGAACGCTCGCGCTCGCCCTCGCGGATGTCGATGTGAGCGCTATCCTCATCTGCGGTTTTCGGTACTTATGTCGCAACGGGAGATGATGTGAAAGTAATTTGTTTTCTCGTCGCTGCTCTCGCCGCAGAGTCGAGGAAAAAAAAAAAAAAGAGGCAGATGCGATGGCTGGTGGGGGGTCGCACCCGGAAGAAGCAGATTCTTAAAGTACGAGCAAGTGCTTAGATCTCTCTGCTTTATCATCTCGACTGAAGGAAGAGAGCATCCGGAAAACGGAACCAGAGCGAGCCAGAGAGAGCGATTCTTTTCGTTTGCCTCATCGGACACGTCGATCGACACGGAGGAGGAAGGATAATGAAATCCGAGTTTGCGAGAAAGCTTTTGGCAGAATCAATTTAAAAAAATCGTAGCGACTTTCGCTCAGTAGAGGAATGCAGCGTCGTGCGAGCAGGCAGTTGTTCTAGTGCTGACTTCTCAACATTTCTTAGACGAGAGAACGAAGCAGAACCACATGCGTTACCGTCCGGGGTGCAGCCTCCACCCTCACTGACGAGGCTGACCAGAGGCGGAAACGAGGAGGGCTGGCAGCGAGCCTTTGGGTTCGCCGCAGCAGCGCCGGCTCGTGAGAGGCGCGAAGACAGAGGAGGGACCCGTAAAACAACACCTCGGCCACGGTGAGTCTTTGCGTTGCAGCTGCGGCTTCCCAGATCGCCGGGGCACGCCATCTCCTATCTGCGCCTGCAAGCTTCCACTGCGACCACCTAGGTAGTAGTGTCCGCTAGACGTACACGTTGCGTATCTGCGGATTTGAAGGGGGTGAAATCCATCGTCTTCTACGCGCACTCGACCGACGCTGCCGCACCAGGAGAAGAACTTCAGAGTTCAGCCGCTTCAGACTCGGAGCTTAAACGAGGAGAACTTGCATTCCTGAGAGGCAAACCTCGCGCCAGGAACGACGACTATCTACGGTTGGTTTCCGCTGAGCAGAGCAAGAGCTAATCGAAGAGCAAGAACAGGGTCGAGCTCATAGTGATCCGCCATCGACGACATCGACCAGGACCACTGCGTCATCCTCATCTGCGTCTGCGACGGCAAGCAGAAACTGCCGAATCGTTCGCGCACCGCCAAGCCAGTTCCTTTTGCGAAGAGCGCTCCTGCGATCGCCGGCCCTGCGACCGCAAACAGGAAGCAAAATGGTGAACCAAGCAGAAACGCAGTTTGTGACCCAGAAGTACCGAGATGAGGGGGAAGATTTTGTGGGGAACGTACACCAAGACAAGAGGGTACTAACTTAGTGTATGCGGTAGCGGTAGGTACTCCCGTTCAAAGTCAAACGTACACGTATTAGTAGACGCACGGGTAGGTTCTTTTTCTAGCGTGGGCTGCCAGAGCCAGTAGCAGGATACGATCATGACTTTTTGCGATTTCAGGTTTACCGTGGTAGCACGATGGACATGGGCGGGCACGGGACGACGGGCGGCAGCCCCGGCAGAAGGAGCCCGGGCAGGAAAACAAGAGCAAAGCCCGCACCGGAGCCGAATCCCTTCGCCATCGACTTGCCGAAGCCGGAGCGAATACCAGTGGACTTGCTGAGGTACAGCCAAGTACGTGGTGGACCCCATGAATCGGCGTGTTAGTAGCTTGGTTCTACTACATCTACGTTTGCAGTCGTTCTTTTTTTTCTACATCGAATTCTATGCGCATAGATATATGGATCTTCCTACCAAGCTACGTTTCCTCACGCCAGCCACCTCGTCGAATCCAAGCCGGTGAAGACCGAAGCCTCGTGCGGCAGCCAGACTGACACATTCCAGCCCCGACCGCTGCCACCGCGTACGTTCCCAAGGAAAACTGGCGTCGATGTCGCAACCCACATCCCCGAAAATGAACTCTTCAAATTTGACCAAGAAGTGCAGCCACTCCTCGATGTACCTACTAAGCTAGCTGCCGACGACGCATAAGTGTAAGTGTAGCAGTAGCTGTACTCAAACCCATGACGATGACTATGGGTTCATTGCATTCGCTTAGGAGGTATCAGATACTTTTCCCGACTTGCGACAGATTCGGGACCAAATATAAACTCTACTTCCTTCCGCAGGTTCTGGTTACGAAGACCATTGAGCAGGCAATAATGGAGGTTGAGGAAGAGCAGGAGATGGAGGCCATGTCGGTCTACAAGCAAGAGTGGTTCGAGGACCGAAGAATAGCACGTCAGGAAGAGCTCGCAGAAGTGGAGGCGGAAAGGCAGCGGTACCTGCTTGCTACTTACCTTCAGCTTCTGGGACAACTTTCTCTTTCACGATACGGTGCTCATGAAGGTCGTACACCAATCGATCCTCTTTCCAAAATCCAATTCATTGCATTCTAGAAAGAGAGATTTTCGAGCATGTCGTGGGTAGATGAAAACAAAGCGCTGCTCCGAAAATTTGTTCAGGATGGCTGCGACCGACCAGCTGAAGAAGAAGCGAAGAGCGGTGCGCGAGGACGAGTTGCGGAAGAAGATGATGTGCCAGTTCGCGACGAGAAATTATTTGACCTCTCTGTGCAGCAGCGCCGTGCAAAGCTGCATGCGAGACCATGCATTGTTTCCGCACGAAGACCGACGCATGATTGCAACGCAGTTCCTGCCCTGGGTATTTCAACCTAACTACTTCACGAGTGTATGCTATGAGTATGAATAGCGTATTAATTTACGTTCAAGTCCGACTCCGAGTAGGCGTACTTAGTCGCACGGGTGGCAGAAGCAGCTGTTCTTCTAGTGCCGCGCCTGCTGTCCGCGCCCGCCCCTTTCCCGCCCTTTCCTTCCTTACTTTTCGCCCTCGCCAAATCTCCAAGACGGTTCGCGCCCCAGCCCCTACATGACTAACAGCTACGGTCCTCGGCATTTCGCAAAACTCGCACAATTCTGCTGCGCTCTCCTTCTTGTCATAAATTCAGACACTTCTTCATGGCGAGGACTCTGTCGTACGGCTGAATCAATTTCTTCCTGTTACTTCCTTTTCAATTTTCGAATCAATGTTGGCCGTGCAATGAAAGTATGGTTGCCACAGGTCCACGGTAAAGTTTCGGAGAAAATCGGCGCGATTCGGGAGAGCCAAGCTGCGGTCGATGAGATGGTGCGGACAAACTGCATGGAGCGCTTCGTAACGCGACAGAAGAAACTGGCCGAGCTCTCTGGATGACCGATTCGTCGGGGGCTGTCTATATTTCGCGTTCGTGATTGATGCTGACATCGCTGCGGAAGGCCGTGGGCTGGTTCTCTCGTGGAGAAATTTAGGGATTGTGTGACGCGCTCTAGTTTACTCTTCACTGAGAACACTTCTCATTGTCAAGATCCGATAATAAAGCAACGATTCCTCGAGATTAACGACCAATCCATCTTCGAATAGCAACACTACGAATTTATTTGGCTAAGACCACTCGCTTCTAGTTTACTCTTCACCGATAGCAGACCGGAGTCGGTCGCAAAAAAAGTGATGACAGACTGTTGTACTTGTAGCAACCTAGCGCACAGGTGTTTTTCAGATTGTCGAGAGCGCAGTACACCTAGAATTCGTCGAAAATGAGCCGAGTCCGACCCGGAGAAGGGACTTGTGCATCACAAGCGTCAGTCGTTGTTCTTCTTGCAGACTTACTCGTTCAGTGCTTGCTTGTTTTTTTGCATGTGGTTCGTTGACGGCACAGCGGAGAAGAAGCGCCAGAGAGATTGACAGCGGAGTTGCTCAACGACGCAAATTTTGCTTTGCGCAAAAGGGAAAAAGCGGCGGAACTCGTCCCCACGATGGACATATTCATGCGCAAGCGCATAAAAAGTGCAATCTTTGAGACCCTGATCGGCTTTTACTCAGTGAACGCGAACAACAAGGACGCAGTAGGCCTTGCAGACGCACCAGCGAAGTAGCGTGATAGTCATAGTTTCTTAGTACTTACTGCTCAAGGCCATGTTTGCGCCGCAACTGCTTTCGCTTAAGACGTCCTGGATGCTTGCTCCGCAGTCGGGCCAGAACCATCCAGGAGCGATAGAACGTCCTGCGCCGCACCAGCTTGCAGACAGTGTCAGCGAGCGCGTGACGGCTCCGCGAGCGGCAACGGTGTCTGGAGGCACCAATGGTGGTACCCATGATTTTTGTGAGATCAATGAAATCGTGTGCTACTGTTTTGGCTTGTGAGTTTTTTGGTCGTGCTTCGGTATTTTAATTGGTTCGCTTACGAGCCACCGTAAAAGGTTACTATCGGATGAGAACTTGAACTTGCAACCTATACCACAGTTGCTGCGCCGTCGTCTTCCTCCTCTAAGCGTCGGGAGAATTCCATCAAGCCTTCTGGGTTGCCGCAGCCGCGCGACTGGCGTAGCGTCGAAAACAGCGCCGAGGAGGTGGCCGCGCGCAGCGCGGATCAACAGCGTGAACAGTCGCGCAACGCCCCGCACTCGTCTCCGCAGAAGAGGACGCACGGCGCCGCTGCTGCTGCTACTGCTGGAACGCCCCATCACCAGAAGAAGCGAAACGCGTCACCGCGAATGGCCGCATCTTCCGGGGCGCTAGGTGGTGCGACGTCTCGACCGCAGCAGACATCAAACCCGCAGCCGAACAGGAGGGTGGTGGTGGATGTCTCGGAGGAACTGCACGACAACTCGGCTTCCTCTTCCGCGCTGGGGGAAATACAGAACAACTCAGCGAGTGCGGGATCTCGGGCCGCCGCCGGAGCACCCGGGGCAGCGACCGCAAGCCGTTCGCTCCACAAGTTTGGGTCCTCTTCCGTGCAGTTTGCGCCGCCGGGACGCCAGTCACTGAATGCGTGGCGGGTGGGCGCGCCGACGACCTCGTCGGGTAGCAAGGGGTCTACGTCCTCGTCCTCTTCGACCGGGGGGCAGCAGCTACAGCACCCTCCTCAGGTGGTGTCTGCGTCGTACACGGGCGTGGGACCCGGCGCCAGCGTCATGGCTGGGACTTCTTATGGTGGTGCGGGGGTGCTGAACTTCAAGTATGCTGCGGGCACGGTGGGCGGTGCGGTCGGAGGCGCAGTTTCGGGCGAACTACACGGAAACTGGATACGACCAGCGCAACCGCCGATGCTGTTTTACCAGACTCCGATGCCGCAGCGCAGCGTGACGGGGGGTCAGTATCATCCAATGTACCAGCCGCCATCCACCTATCAAGTCTCAACGGTGCAGGCAGCCGCCGGAAAGCCGTTCTACGCGGGCAGTGTCGACGGAGTGCCGGTTGCCTCTTCGGCTACTAGTGCTACGAGCGTTGCGGTTGCCGCGGTAGGCGCAGGAGGTACAGGTGGGAGGGCGCCTGCGAAGGACAGTGGAGGCCCTGCTGTGCCGCAGGGATCCAGTTCCCACTTCCCGCTGCATCAAAACCGGCAGAAAATACCGCCCACACGGGTCGTGGTGCAGGCAGTGGCCGTTGCGTCTGACAAGGATCGGCAAGTCGCAGAGAGGACTGGTGCTGTTCCGACAGCCAAAGCAGCCACAGTAGTGGTTCACGAGAAAACTGGAGAAGTGCACGAAGCCACTTCCGCACACATGAAGAGGCCGACCGCAGCCGCAGGCGGGCGACTGTTGTCCCACCGAGGTCGAAGTCCGGATGTGGGCGCTGAGAGACGGCGGCAGGCACAGGCGCGCGAGAGCCCCGGCAAAGCGTTCACTATGGAGGGCGAAATCGAAAAGGAACGCCGCAGCACCATTCACCACGTCGGAGGGGTAATAAGTTAACAAACTGTTGTTCTTGAGGACGGATTCAGGTTAGAGGCATGGAATCAGGATACTCGACCCTGGATTCAGGTTAGCAGGAATCAGGTTAGGTCGTGGATTCAGCAAAGATAGTATCTCCTTCTTTTTCTCAGGTGGCGCCCTTCTCTGCGCGGAGATCGCGTCCCTCTGTAAAGCGCGAGCACTCGATTGGTGCACAACCGCGGGAGGCGAGTTTCCACAACGACAGTGCGTCGATTCAGGAGCACGACGTGATGTATTTCGATGTGAACGACGCGCAGTACGACGACGACGAAGACGGAAAGGGCACCACAACATTGCTAGAGCTGCAGGAAAAGATGCACCTGCTGAAAGCCGAGCTGAAGCAGGCGAAGCAGGAATCCTCTCTCCATGCGAAGAACCAGCGCCTCGCGGAAAAGAAGGCGTACGAGGCGCGCAGCTCGCTAACCGAGGCGCGGAAAGAGATTGCGCAATGCCAAGCGGACATGCGGAAATACTGGGAGGAGAACGAAAAGCTAGCAGGCGAGCTGGGGGAAAAGAAGAAGCAGATCGAGCAACTGCATTTGAAACTGCGGGAGGAGAAAAATGGGAAGCACCAAGCAGCGAGAGAGGTTAACTTTTGTCGCTGTTCTTGCCTAGATTTATCGTGATAGGTGCTCGCTTTTCCGGTTCCGTGCGCTTGCGGTTCACTTGCAAGCAACGAGGCACTCTGCTTAGCTTGCTGCAGCTCCGCCATCTTTTCATTCTACCGCGCCAGGTTCGCGAGCTTCAAAGGAAAATCGAGACCCTCGAGAATCGCGAGCGCATGAGCAAGATGAGCACCACTTGCGAGTCCTCCGACTCGATGACAAATCTCGCCCCGCAGTCTTCTCAGCAGCCTCTCCCGCGGCACAGCACGCACGTTGCGCTCCAGGAGACTCCGCGCCCCTCGCAAAATCACTTTGCCCATCATCTGCAGAACTCCGCTAGCGGACCGCGGCATGCCACCCACCACTTGCAGCACTCCGCTGGCAGCACTCAAAAAAGCTACGGCAACGGCGCGAACGATTCCGGCCCTTCTTCGGCCCTAAAGTTTAAGGCTACAAAAAATGTGAGTTCAGCTCAGGGCTCGGAATTGTCATCAGACGCGAGCCAGACCTTTACTTCGACCCTCCCGATTCATATTTTTCTCTCTCGATCTATGGAGGCCCTGGAGGGCGGTTGGACTAGAAGCAAGTGGCTTCGACTTCGAGTCTAGTCTGGGAGTACTCCTTTACCCGTACCCCGATCGAGGCGGTCTAGTCTCTTAGAGACTCTAGTATCAGTCCTGTTGGCCAAGCCCAGGCTGTGGTTGTCTTTTCTAGAGATGGGTCGAGCTATTGCTTCTTTCTTCAGGTTCGTGGCTAGATCCTCTGATGCGTCACGTATCGCTTACTCCATAGATAGATTCGAGAGAGGTTGGCAGAGCTATGAGGGGGCAGGAGAGGCCTCGCCGATGACAAGAAAGCCAGACCACGAGCCTCACTCACTATTTTCTGTTCCTCTAAAGAGTCGACGCCGAACATGTCGATTTCCGCGGCCTGTGAGCAGGTGCCATACGGCGCCTGGTCCTCCTCGGGCACGGCTACAACTAGCGTGATTCCGCCCGTTACCGTTTCGCTCCGCGACCTCTCCGAGATAAAGGCGTTGAAGAAGCCACCGGAGCCCATCCAGCTGCTGTTCAAGGCCTGCTGCTTGTACCTCGGTATTGAGCCGAACAAGAAGTTTGATAAACACAAGAAATGGGTCTACGACTATTGGGAGCCGGCGCGCAAATCGATCTTGAGCGACACGCACTTCATGCACAAGCTGCGCATCGCGAATCCGGGCGCAGAGGTCCTGAACGAAATACGAGAGATGTTGGAGCAGGAGCGGGAATTCTCGGAGGAGCGCGTGGGCATGTGCTGCCGAGCGGCGCGGCCCCTGTTTGGCTTCATGCGGGAGCGCGTCTCGATGAGCGGCGTCGCGGGGGCGAGAGTGACGCATGAGGAGGAGCTCGTGTCGGAAGACCTGCTGGCGGAGGACGACAACATGCGGGCGGATGAAGAAGGAGAAAGTGGAGATAACAAGGTCTACGCTGGAGACGCGGCAGGTAGGACATTGTTCCATAACCAGCAAGGTGAAGAGGAGACCCACGAAGATTCTGTGAACCCGACGAACGACCTCGAAACGACGCCATCAAGGGTCCTGGCGTTTGAAGAAGGGAACGGATGAGGAAGTTATTCATTTCGCAACCGGGGGAAGTCGCTTATTCCCTGCTCTACCAACATTCGTAAGCTTGCGATCAAATAGAAAAAAGTGAAGTGTAGCACTGACTACAGTACAAGATTCATAAAGGATAAGGAAGAAGGAGTAGCAGTAGCTTGATCATACTCGATTACAGGTTCTGCAACTGCTGGAACGAACTGCAAGAAGTGATCCGATACGAACGTCTAGAAAACCTTTCTCGATCCCCCCTCTTCTTTACCCTATGTCTAGCACATTGCACAGTTCCACTTACGATACTGTGTGTCTGTTTAGCTGTACCTGCAGCATGCAACATGATGGCATCTTGCAAAACGCAGCACTTTTCTGCTTGCAATTTTATACTTTGAGTTTGGGGCACCGGCACGGGCACCAACAAACCCTGGATCACCGAGTTGATTTTTTTGCAGAATCAGCGAGCAACGGCGCATTTTCCTGGAACCAGCTGGCAGAAGAGTTACGATGGAACGCCAGATGAACACCACGGTGGTGCAGCTTCAGCTGCAATCTTAAACGCAATTTGTACACCGACCTCGACCTGTCCGCGCAAGAAGATGAAACGGAAGTCACGATCAAACAGAATTCGTGGTCGAAATTGACGACCTTCCGCGTTTCCGATGTCCAAGATCCGCTCTTCCTCTTTCGCTCGCGTGCTAGATGTTGGGGGTCGACGCTCGAGCTAATTTTCTTTATTGTCTAGGCGATGGCATGTTCCCGTGCAGATCGTCGCTGACAAGTATTGCGGTCGTGTGTAATTCTCTCGGTAGACGTGCTCACAACGAAAACCACAGTTGCACCACATTTGCGTCTCATCGTCGCCGTGAAGCTTGCTGATATCCTAATCACGCCCCTCATCGCCTTCAGCTGCCTTCCGTGGCGTTTTTTGTTGAATACTATTTTTGTTGTTTTTTTTGTCGAATGAGGACGGCACGATGGCGCAACACCTTTCGGCGGAACAGCATTTCGACCGCGTGCTCCAGTCTGGTCACGGCAGTGCCGAGCAGCGCAAGCAGGAAACTGTTCAGGCCGTCGAATCGCTGCTGCGCGCGGAGAGTGGGGTGAGAGTGACGTCTGACTCTGATCAGCAGCAAGCGCAAGGGCAGCAGGGCATAACGCGGTTTCTGGAGCTGCTCATCGACTCGGATCGCTTCCAGTCGTACGAAATCCGAGCGGTGTTCGGCCAGATCGCGGATGCTGTGGAGAAAACCATCGCCCGCGGCGGCGCGGCAGGCGCGAGTAATGCTGCGCAATCGGATACGATTGAGGCAACGCTGCGCTTCATTCTGGACAAGATCGCGCGAAAGTCGAGATTGTCGCGTGGCTTCGAAGACGAAGACGCAAAGTTGCGATATTCTCTGGCCGAAATGCTGACCGGGCAAAGAAAAAAACTTGAAGCGGCGCAGGTCCTCACGCAAATGAAGCTCTTCGACATCGTGGCGCCGGCGGCAGACAAGGAAAAGCAAGTGAACACGGAAAAGGTACTTATGCATTGATGTAGAGATTTCGCTTCATCCTCTAGCTACGCTGTTTCCGCGTTGATAGAATTTAGCGAAAGATAGAAATCATTTCGAGGGATCCTTGAAACTTGTCGCGCGCCGGCGCCTGCTGCTGCTGCTGACACAGACGCAAACGACCAAAAAGTAAACTTAGGTGTCGGACATTGATTCGGGCGCGGCGTTTGTTTGCCGTGCCTTTATCTCATTCATCTGACAAAGTTTACATTACTAAACTTGATGCATTTCTTTGGTTCGAATGCAGTAGCGCACCAAGAATTCGAGCAAAAAGACAGTCACCACAAGATTTCTGCTTTTTATTCGACGCATCTTGTTCGGAGCTCGACGCTACGCTTCTCAAGGTTCGTGCGTACGTGCGCATTGCGGAGCTGGCTCTTGACATTGGTAGCAAGGATCTCCTCGACAACTACTCCGCCCGTGCTGGCATGCTTCAGCATCTCATCGACGACCGCTTACTCGACCTCCGCTATCGCAGCTGCCACGCGAGGCTCCTAGATTCCCGCTCCAAATTTGGCGACGCGGCCGTTCGCTACGTAGAGGTGTTGCGAGACTGCCAGGAACTGCTGTCAACCGCAACTCGTACTGCCGGTGCCGCGCCTCCCAACCGAACAGCACCACCACAACTGTCGGATACTGAAAGGCAGGAGCTGCTCTCCCTACAGAAGGACGTGGTGGAGAACGCGGTCGCGTGTGCTTGCCTGGCGCCCGCGGGCGTGGGACGGACGCGGCTCCTCGGCGCATTGGACAAGGAGCCGCGGGTTGTGCGGGACGCGAGCGTCTGCGGTTTTGTTCACGTCCTCTTGGAAGACAGGATACTGACGAGTGACGAAGCAAAACGAATGCAGGAGTACTTCGCGACCGCAGGAGTAGACGGAGCGGCAGCGGGAGGGGGTAGCGGCGCGGGAGGAGGTTCTTACAACCATCTTTCTTCTTTGAGTACTGTTTTTTCTGTCTTGGAGAGAAGATGCGCCGAAGTGAGCTTGCTTCGTCGGTCTTTACGATGTCCGCAAATCGCGGTTCAGGAAAAACTCACCACCTGAAAAACAGGCGCGTCATCGTCCTCGTCGCGACACGGCGGGAAATTCGCTCACAATCTGCGAAAAGCGATCGGCGAGCACAACATAACAATCGCGGGGCGCTTTTATTCCAGCATCCGCATAGAGGAGTTGGAAAAGATTGTCGGCCTGTCGTCCCCTCCGTCCTCAAGGGAGAGTGAGGAGGTCGGAGAAGGGGAGAAAATAGCGGCGAACATGATACGGGAGGGCCGTCTGAGCGGTTTTCTTGATCACGAAACCGACATGCTATTCTTCCATCAGGACTCAGCACTTTTGGAGACCAGCGTGCAGAGCCTCCTGAGCCATGTGGATAAAGTATCGAGACGAATTTCCCCATAGCGCAGAAGAATTGGGGATGCGTTCCCTCCATGCTCAAATCGCGGGGGGCCCGCAGAATGATCGATGCACCTGTTGGAATCGGCGAATAACTCGTGGATCACCGCCTCAAAGCTGTGTTTGCCCTATCCGTAATTCACTTTTCGGTATCGGTCTTAACGTTCTGATTGATTTGTTCGATTTCGATCAAGGATTAGGAAGGAACGAAGCACAAGTGATGCGTGCGTCTCGGCTGCTTCGCTGCGGACACCAGATGTTTGTTCACTCCGATCGCGAAATCCAACGCAAAAATAAACCGATCAGACGTGATACTGCGGCGATCCAACTGACGGAATAGAGCGTACTGCGTACTTAGAAAGAAAGATTGGCTACTCACTATTATGTCCTCCTTAAGTTTGTGTCAGTGTCGAGACGTGGAAGAATGCGATTAGAGGGCGGAATTTAGGGATAGAGCAAGCGGAACGTTCCAGTTCGCAGTTACAATACTTCTTCCTTCACGACAAAGACCCGCGATGGCAGTCGACATCCCCCCGGATTTCACCTCCAGGCTCGCGGGGCCCACCTGGCCTGAGATCACCGAGATTCTCACGAATGGCGACCGTACGTATGGCATCCAAACCTTGTACCGTGCCTTATTCGCGGTGAAGCAGCAGGGTGTGAACACCGAAACAAACATCGCTCTGCTGGAAAGGTCTTTGCGGCGCACTGCGCACCGCGAATCCGTGCTCTTTCGGCACGAGTGCTGCTACCTGCTGGGGCAGTTTGGCGCGGACAGCAGCTGTTTTACGAGCAAAAAACTCGCTTTCGAGGCTCTGTTTGAGATCCTGACCGATGAAGGAGAAGACGAGGTCACGCGCCACGAGGCGGCGGAAGGCATCGCCGCGGTATTGAACAACAACGTCGAGCACCTGGAGAGCGAGGTTATTGCGTTCTTCGAGAAACTGGGGCGCACGAACGCACCAGGTGAAGGTGATGTGGAACAAGTTGACGCAGCCCTGCTCCAGTCCGGCAGCGACACCGAAGACGACATGCAGCAGGACGAGAACGTAGTAAGCGACAGAACAGGTAGCAGAACAGAGCCAAATAAGCTTAAGGTGCACAACGACCACGACGAGAAGTTTTCCGCGACGACGAAGGCTTTGTTTCGGCGGCGCAACGCGCGGCTAATCGAGCTCTTGCAGCGATACTTCGACGAGAAAACGGATGAAGCGAGCGGCCCTGCAGAACAAGTACGGAGATTTCCAGCGCTGGCCGAAACGTGCTTCCTCGCTGTGGAGGGGCTCAAGCGGGAGACTGCCAGAGTGTGCGCCTGCCAGTACGCGAGCTACGACCCCGCACTCGGCTACCCGAACGCGTCGGAGCAGGACATACCAGCTCTGTGGCAACAGCTGAAAAAAAGGGCATCCGCTACTTCCTCGACCACCTCCACCCCCACATCCTTACGGAGCTCGTCCACGGAGGATGCGGACCGCGGCCTCTTTTCCCGGTACCGCGCCATGTTCACCTTGCGCAACTTGAACGCGGTGGCCCCGCTGGCCGACGTTCTGCGTACGGACCAGACGTCACCGGTGCTCCGCCACGAGATAGCGTTCATCCTCGGGCAGATGGAGGACGAGGAGGCAGTTGCAGCGCTGGTGGCAAACCTGGAGGACGTTCACGAACACCCCATGGCACGGCACGAGTCGGCCATCGCGCTCGGAAGCATAGGCGGGGAGGCAGCGAAAGCGGGGCTGCTCAGGTTCGTCGAAGACGGGGAGCAAATGGTGGCGGAGAGCTGCCTAGTGGCGCTCGACACAATCGAGTACTGGGAAATGTGGGAACGTGAGGAGAAAAGAATCCGAGGATAACAGCTAACACGCATCGGCAAGGCCCTTCTTGTTCTTGATCTTCATCTCCTCCATGAATATTTTCGTAAGAAAGATAGTATGCGAAGTAGCACGCGCGCCCGAACCCGAAGAGGAACAGCGTTTTCACGGGAACCTTGTTTGAAGGCTGCGTCTACGGGCGACGTTGGCAGCGACCAAACTGGCTCTGTCTGTAATGGCAACCGGCTCGTGCTGGTAACCAGTTCGTTGGGCGAGGCCACCCGGTTTCAAGTGTTCTGACCCTTGGAAACTTGCATCGTCACTTGGAAACTTGCTTCAGAAGTTGTCACCAGATCCGTAAGATGCGTCTGCTTCCGATTCACAATGGCGCTTCCTTTCCGTATGCTTCCTTTCCGTACGTTCGTATGTAATGATTTGGGTCTCTCCCCGTCCCCGTGATTTGGCCACAAACATGATATCTTTCTCTACGTGTATGTGCCTCCGTGTTTCGCTTGTCAACCTTGCTTGTGTCCCGTTTTCCCGCCTCCACAGAGACCTTCTGGCGAAATATACCTTCTCAAAAGCGAGGAACCAATACCAGATTTTTCAAAGAAACCAAGCTAAAACAAAAGGTCTATTTATAGATATACCATTGCCGAAGAAGTGGAGCACGGCGTCTAACGTCGTGGCTTTCCGCGATCACGGCCTGCCCGGATAGAGCAGAAAACAGGCGACAGGGACGAAGCAGAACTTCTGTCTGGCCGGGAGTGCACCTAAGTCCACCCTGATTAATATCATTTCTTTCGTTCTACTGTATCCAACCACGGTGAACTCCACCTATCAATGAATCAATTTATCGTGGTTTCATCGATGTAAGTAGGTACAACCAGCATATCAGTATCAGACTGACCGTAGAGGAGGTGGACCAGCATCGGACGACGACAAGGATCGGGGAAGATGGCACTCCATTACTTCACACTGGTGTGGCGCAAGAACTACGATGTTTATTGGGCGAGGTTTTCCTGGTTGCGATACTTTTTCTGTTACGCACTGATTTTACTCCTCGGACTCCGGTGGAACTGGTTCATCACGCGGAAGGGATGGGTGGCCCGGTTGACAACTGTGTACAAGATGCACGGACAGGATCTAGTAGCGAACCAGATCGCTGCGCGGACCAACCCGATTGTGAACGCAACGTACGCAGCAGGGCAGCAGCTGATCGGTCAGTCGCTCCGGGAAGTGTTGACTGAAGTGGCGATCAACCAGAATATTAACGACACCGCCGGGGACAACATCGGCAACGGAGAGGGCACCATCGGCAGACGCGAGTTTGCCGCGTTTTTCGATCGCTCCATGATGCGCACGGCAGAGGAACAGCGCGTTCTCTCAACCGAGGTGTTGCTGCGCTCGCTGCAGTACCCCACGCCGCCACGACATTCGCGCCTGAACAATACGGCGTGGACAACGAAGCGGGAGGAGCTGATTTCGCGGCTGGCGATAGAGTACGGTGGCAGGAACGCGACGGCCAACGACCCGAGCGGGACGGTGAACGACGGAAAACTGGTCGTCGCGATGGACACCATCCTGATCGAGAACGACAACAACGTGATCTCAACGATGAGTTCGAACGCCTGGCTCGCCTTCATCGTGCAAATGGCGCGGCTGTCGACCCAGAAACACTTCTCGTTGAAGGGGCTGGAAATTGATCCGGGCAAACGGGGGGACGCCGATGCGGATGGGGAACCCGACATGTTGGAGTTTCTGCAATCCGAGCTCGATGAAAATGATGACGTTGTTGACAATGCCGGGAATGGTGCAAATGAAAAGCTCGGTAGTAAGGCGCGGCACAACTTCACGCACAAGCTGACACCGCTGTGGAGAGAGCAGGTGCATCCCTACGTCAACGTCTCGTTCGGGGATCGCCTGCTGGCTGGGAGGCTCATCGCGCGCATGGTCGCCAAGGCCTCGGAAGTATGGCCGCAGCTCAAACTAGACCTGCTGGAAGAAATCGCCGCGAAAGAGAACGACACGGACGAGGATTACTACGAGGACGAAGACGACTTCAATTATCTGAGCGACCATGAGATCGCAAAAAGAGTGATCCTGAGTGACCAAGACAGCGCTCACGCAATGCTTCCCGGTCTCGTCCCAGATGTGAGCAAAACTCAAGCCTTGGCGCAGAAGATCGCCGGGAGTGGCAGTGCCCAAGATCTGATGAAAGCGAAGCAAAACCAAGGCGAGCTTATGATCGCAGGGCATCCCGGAGGACAAGGACACTACAACGACCCCGAAGAGGAGGCCGCTGGCACGCAGCTCGACAGCACGGACACGGCCATGGGGGGATTCATCCAGAGGCACGACGGCGATCTCACTGCAGTGCACGACGGGCAGTCCCCTCAGCCGTGGGGTAAAACTGTTGAACTTGAAGAAAAAGGAGGACAGCGAGAGCTGTACAGCCAGCAAGCGGGAGGCGAACAGCCAGAGGATGCCGACCACGAGGGCACACGGTTACGAAACCCGCGACATCGTCAGCTGCTGCGGGTCTCGCAGGGAGCCCACTACGCCGATGGGATGCGACGAGAAGAAAAAAGTGAGGATCGGAAGACTTCTGAAAACGAAGGGGACATGCACATGGAAGTACCGGCAAAAGTACGTCCTGTGGCGTTCGTCGACATTCCGGCGAACAAGTTTGCGTTCCTGCAGAAGCAGGTCGTACTGCCACACGATGTCGACGGGGTAAGGACTTCCTCAAGAAGGAGTCTGCTGACTTCGAAGAGGCCCTCTGGGAGAGGTTCAGCGACGGCCTTTTTGGGCTTGCCTCCACCCCCACCCATGACTGCAAAGAAGGCCAATTTGAGGCAAAAAGAGGAAAAGGTGCCCGGAGGCGCAGCCTCCGACACGAGTCATGATGATCTTCAAGAACGCACGAGGGTCGCAGCAAAGGACCTACACGAGACGTCCCGAGCAGGAAAAGGGGACGCGGAAACTGGGTCCCGCGACGACGGCAACTCCAACCACGGGAAACATCTGCGTGGCAGCCCGTCAGATGAAGGCACTGCAGGTGATCATTCTGTGAATCAAAGGACCGCTGGAGGCGGAGGTGAAAGTGAAACGACCCCAGCGCCAGCAGGCACGAGTTTTTCTGCACAAAAGGGAGGGACACATGACCCCCGCCGTACTACGAGGCGACTACACCAGGGATTTGGATTTCAAAACCAATTGGGACACGCTTTTGCGTCCGCCTCGGGAGAAGACGAGCCGGACACCAAGGAGGACAAGAAGCACTATGCGTCGAAAATGTTGAATGCTATCTTGGAGAGGAAGTACGAGGACTTTGATGACCTCCCTCCCATTGTGCGGCGCGACCTGAAGAAGGAGATGGCGGATGAACCCGAGACGTACCAACTTTTGCAGAAGATGCCCATTGAGATGATGGCCGACGCTTTGGATGAGTACGACAAGCCTACGCTGCACGCAATCGCCGAACATGGCTCGGAGGCCGAGGGATTCAGCGCTCTCTTGCATCTTGTTTTGGCGCAGCAGCTTTTGGAAAGAAATGAGGATGAGGTCGACGTCGACGAGCAGACAGATACAAGGGTGGAGGATCTCAGTAGCTGGTTGTCGTCGATCCAGACGCTCGTCAGAGGCAGCGGCGGGGGTCCCCCGGACGAGATGGCGGCGCAAGCGGTCAAATTGCTGCACGCGCGGGAGCGGAGGCACGAGTTGGCTTTGAAAGCCAAGGACCCGGCTGCCAGAGAGAAGCTGCACCGGGAGGCGAAAGAGATTAAGAAAGCGGAAAAGGCGAGACAATGGCCTCAGGCCAACGGGGCTTTGATTTTCGCCGTGTGGATGGGCTTCATTCTCGACGCGCTGCTCATGTGGCTGGGATTCTACTTGCCGCTGTCCTTTCTTTACCGGCTGTTCGGGCAGGCGATCTTTACGGAGCGGGAGCGCGGCATCATGGAGATCCAGTTCATCTACGGCCTGCCCAAGCTCGATTACTGGGTCACGAACGTGGTGTTCTATCTTCTTTTGCGTGCTGGCGATCCCGTTGTTGGTGATGCACTGGGTGAACCTGGCCTGGCTCGGCGCGGTGATCGACCTTCAGCGGCTCTGGACCCCGAGCGAGCTGCTCCTCGTGACCTACGTCGTGCCGTTCTGCGCGCCGGTGGCCGGGTTGATGCTGAGCTGCGCGCTGGCGGTACTGATAGACAAACGGCAGACCTTCGAGGGCGTGATCTCCTTCTTCAGCGGGATGGGGAACCTCTGCTTCCTGTTTCTGTACCTCATCGTCGAACTCATGTGTCCGACGCGGATGTCCTTCTGGAGCAGCAGCACGGCGGCGGTGTTCGCTTCCGACCTGGAGG
>RXOD01003956.1:0-34629 GCA_005223375.1 Amoebophrya sp. AT5.2 | reverse complement strand
GCAGCTTCCTATGGCTGCAATTTTCTGAGGTGGGACCCAGCACGCCACGGGTGGCACACCGCAGCCTTCTCGTGGGCCGTGGGGGCGTAGCAGTCGGATTCTAGTCCTACTGCCGACCCTAGACCTCGTCCCTGAAGGGACGGCGGGGAGCAATCTCCTACGAGTACTTATCCTTGTGGCCCAGACACTGCAAACCTAGTAGACCTGGACCTTAGCCTGAATTTTTCCAACCCTTAAGCGCAGTGCGAAAAATCCAACTTCTTCAGCTGGATATTGTGCTGTAGCGTGCGGGCCACCGTCTGCACCGGGAGCGTGAACTCCGACCGCGGCGCCGCCTCCTGCCGCACGTAGTGCCGCCACGAGGGCCGGCCGCCCTCGTTGGAGACGTCGTGCGGGCAGTACAGGAGAAACGAGTGCGGGATGAAGCACTGGAAGACCTCGTGGCAGATCAGCGGGTCGGCGTCCTGACCCATCTTGGTCATGCGGTCGCAAATCCACTTTTTCCTCCCATAATCCGCGACCGGGAGCATGATCTGCTCCTCGTCCTCCTCCCGCAAAAAGTCTTTCGCGACCTCCTCGCGGAACCGCCCAAACTCGTTCCCCGAGACCTGGTCCGCATCGACGTCGTCGTCGCGCTCGTCCCCAAAGTGCTGAATCACCTTCCCCTCGCCGTCCACCTGCGCGCGCGCACGGCTCCGCACGCTGGCCTTCTGTTTCAGATGCAGGGCGTAGCGGAACAGGTCCTCGCCCATCTCGACCTGCGCAACCGGGTCATCGTGCCACGGGTCGTCGTCCTCCGACAGCGGCAGGTTCAGGAGCGCTTCGTCCTCCGCCGCAGAATCCTCGTCCTCGTCGTCGAAATAATCGCGATCCCACTCGGAGGCGTAGTGGTGTGGTTTTCTCGTTCTCCAGCTCCTGCCCCTGAAAGCTGCACCGCGGGCCTCCCCTCCGCCACCCACGTCTCCGCGCGCCGCCCCCTCATCTTCCTCTTGCTGCGCATCCGCGTCCGCCTGGTCTTTGAAGCGCACCTTCTTTTGCTTCGCGAGGTCGTCCTCCCAGCTCGTGAAAAAATCATCGTCGAACTCCCCGCTAGCACCCTCATCGAAGAAGCGATTCGCCAAAATCTCTCCCTCCTTCGGCAGCTGCTGCGGCCGCCCCTGTTGGTGCTTGCGCTTCGTGTAGTCGTCGTACAGGCGGCAGATCTGCACGCTGATTTTGAAGTCGGACAGAAACCGCTGCTGGGACGCGGCGCTGTTCTTATAGCAGTCTCGCACCGAGTCGGACTGCAGCAAGAGCTGGGGGAGGAAGGAGTCCTTCGGGCCCATTCCCACCTCCTCCATCACGCGGAGAAACTCTGCCTCCGAGTCCGCGAAGTACACCTTCTTCCGTCCGATGCCTTCACCTTGCTGCCCAGGTGCCCCTCCCGCGGCCTTTGGTGCAGCGGCATTTGCAGCTTCCGGCGGCTGTTCTTGCGCCTGCTGCTGCGGTTCCTGCTGTCGTGCGCCGGCTTTCTGCTCGTTCCCCATACCCCCTTCGGCAGCACCAGCCCCCTTGGCCGCGGCAGGCTCGCCGCCCGCCCCCGCGCCGCCGCCAGCGATTTCCGCCCCACCGTCCGCGGCAACCGCCACGACCGCGGCAATGGCCGGGCGCGCGCACTTGCGGAAATCCAAATAATAGCCGTCCGCGCGGTGGTGCAACAGTTGAAATTTTTGCTGGTCCACGTAGTACTGTGCGTTTTTCTCCAGCTCCATCGTCTTTAGCTTCTTGCCGACCCGTAAAATGCGCTCGGCTTCGTACCCGCTCGCCATGTTCCAGAGCACTTTTACCATGTTGCGGTCGATCGCTTTCACCGTCCCCGGGTGCTTCGCAAACTTACTGCCACCGGGCCACTGAATCAGATTCGGATACACCCGCTCCACCTGGACGTGGCGCACGTAGCCCTGCGTGAACACAAGCGTGTAGTCCTCGGCGGTGGGATTCACAAAGTTCATCTCGCGGAGCTTTTTCATTAAAGGGAGAAAGAACCCATTTCCGGTTTTATTTCCGATCTCCTGCAACGTGTTCTAGTCTACGCGATGAAATACGAGACAAAATACCAGTAAAATACAACAAGATCTGACATCAAAACTCAGCACCGACAAAACGCGGCCACTGCTTGCAGCTGGAATCCCCGGAGAGAGGCCAGCCGCCACTTCTTTATTCCGGCACCGGCAGTTTTACGAGATAGAACACACCAACCCCAACCCGACCTATACGAGTAAAATACTACGAGCAAGCTGTACGCGAGGCAAATGAGTGACTGGGACCTGAACGCAATCAAGTTCTCACCCTCTCCTTAATTTTAGCGCATCACTGTGCTCCTTCACGTACGTCTTGAGAAGAAACTTCAGGTAGTCCTTCGTCATGGGTCGCGTCGGGTCGAACTTGCGCGTCTTCAAAAAGTTGGTTCCCTTGTTGTTAAACTTGAGCAGCAGACTGTCGTCTGCCTTGATCCCCAACCGCGCGCAGATCGCCGGAATGTCCGACAGCTGGCAGTTCTTCTCCGCAGGGGGCGGGAGCGGGGGTCGATGCTCGTCCTTTTGGTGTTGCTCGTGCTGCAGCTGCAGCACCACATCCTCCTCCGCCTGGTGCACACCGCCCGATTCTTCTTCAGCATGGACACGACCGGACGGAAGTAGGCCCGGCGGCGGCGTACCCACCATCATATTTTTCTCCAAACCAGGAGCAGGACCAGGTGGTCGGAACGGCGGCGGCGCCATTTGCGGCGGACAGGTCTTGGACGTCGACGTCGTCGAAGGAGCAGTAGCGGCCACCACGAACCGACGCTCCAGCGGAACCGGGGAGCAGGAGGCCGTCGTCGGCGTCGACGTCGTCGTGTTTGCAGCTGCCCCGCCGGTTCGTGCAGGAGGCGTCAGATACGAGTGGTCCCCAAACGTGCTCGAAGTGGCCGAATTCGGGGGGGTCCTAGCTGTTTGATGGGGCTCCGACAGAGGCGAGCAAATTCGGGAAGGGGACGGAGAGGTTGGCATTGTGACTTTGATTCTGTCTCGAGGAGGTTCTTCGATTGGCGCAGCCGAGTTTGTCTCACTGCGCTCACCTAGCTGTCCGATGCTGCCAAGATCCGAAGTAGGACCCAGTCGTAGCGATACTAGGCTAAAAAGCCGATCGATGATCAAAGTTGCGGTTCTTGAGCAGCTCTATTTTGATGTCGAGAGTATTAATAGTAAATGGCGCGCGATATAATTACGTGGTCTTTTCGGGAGTCTTGTCCTGTCGGTGCACCGATTTTTTGGGCTTGCGACGGTGAGGAAGGAACTTCTTGGCAATATTTGCCTGATTTTTTTTTTTAAGTAAGCGCGGCCAGAAGACGGTGAATAAGAAGATGCTGCAGTGGTCCTGGAAAAGTTGTTCGTCCACGTTTTGCGATTAGATCAAAGAGATGAAGGCCTTTCCGATGAAGATAGAGAGGGTAGGAAGAGAAAGAGCAAACAACCACGAGCAGCACCACGAGCAGCTGCTTGGCAATTCGAGTAAATCTTTTTTCAGGCGTCTTCGGACCTTCGCTTGTCCTCGGATCGATGTATAGGACAGCGGCAGCAATTGCAATTAAAAAGAGGTACTCGAAGGAGCGCACTTTGCAGGTAGATTTAAATCGGTTGTTGTTCTTGTAGAAGGTAGCTAATTAGTATTAGAAGTTGGAAGTCGAGCTCGAGGTGTAATAGTTGTAATAGAGTAGTTAGAGGATTTGTCTTGGGATTGATACCGACGTTACACGCGCAATCTACCGAGGGTAGACCGGCCAAAATCGTAGCGCACTTACGTATCAAAAACAAAACCTGGACCTGCAGAACAAAATTATGAGAAAGATTGATTTGGGAGGAATAATTTGCTCACGAGGACAATTTCAGTGGCGGATCTCGCATTTTCGTGTGTCTTCGATATGGATCTTCTTGCAAGACTTTGAACCGATGCGTGATCTTAATTGAGACTGGACCGACGCATGAGCCGATTTTTTTTCCCGGCCGTGATCATTCATGATGAGGAACACTGTGGTTGCTAGCGGCTTTGGGCAGCGACAGCATCGGCCGACGGCCCAACAAAGTGCGTATTGCGTTGTAAGTTCAAAAAAGTGGTGACAACTTCAATCAAGTCCTTTCCAGGCGTTTCTCGTGTTGTGTCCGGACAACGTTTGCATCCGCGTCGTTCTGCTTGACTTCCCAACTCGAGGCTTTTGCACCATCGTCGCGTCTTTTGTAGATAGTAGGTCTCCTTCGATCTCCATCTCCTCGAAACAGAAGATGCATCATCACATCTTCCGGGGGAAGACACGTGTGCTCATCGCCTCCAGCATCCATCGCTCTTCATCCTGCTCGCCAGCAGGACACCAAACCCCCCGCACCAAACCCTCACGCTTTTCTGCCGTTCGCCGCCCCGCCCACTTTTGCGCCGAAGGCCGCGACGTTTCTGCCCTTCCCCCGGCCGCCCGCGGCCCCTGCGGCCGCCTTCGCCTTGTTGCTGGAGGCGAAGAGGCGCGCGTGCTTGAGCAGCTCGGGCAGCTGGAACAGGCGGATGTGACTGCCGCGCAGGTGCACCTGCTCCAGGGTCTGCGTCTCGCCGGACTTCTTCGTCTTCGTGACGTTTTCGAGGAGGCAGTTCATGGACTCCTCCACGTTGACCAGCTTCCCCCGGTACGAGTCCTGGTTCTTCATCTCCACGGTCACAAGATGGTCCACGCCCTCGAACAGCAGCTTGATCGGAATCGTGGCCTTGGTAGACGCCATCTTTGATTGTTTGGTTCTTGGAGTTCTTGGTTGTTGAGGTTGAGCGCGATAGAGTAGTGGAAGAGGAAGCCGCTGCTTTCTAGCTACAGAGACAAATAGATGTAGAAGTAGATCAATGATCGATGGTGATGTCGCGCGCTGAAACAAATAGTAGAGTCAACGTATATGAAAGCCCGAGGGAGGAGGAAGCAGTGGGCACCAACAAGCTCCTCTGCCGGTGCTAGTGAAGCTTGATGCGGCTCAGTCGGTCTCGAAACTACGAGCTGTTTCTTTTATTGTATGCGTGTTTTAATCGAAAAATTCTGACCACGATTGCATTACGCGGGAGCTGCGACTGATTTCGGAGGAACGGCACGCGATCACGGAACGCCAGATTGAGCTTGACATTGGGGCATCATGAGGTCCACAACTCACAAGCTGATGGGGGAGGATCTATGACCTGTGCATGGCCTTGGCCCGATCGAGATTGGAGCAAGAGCGTGGACTCTTTTTTTGTTTGGTAGAAGATGAACTAGGAACACGGATGGATTGTGCACGAAGATTTTTTCAGTCTGGATGTTTCGACACGATCGGCTACGACATCCTGCCCCTGCGATGCCAAGCTCGCGCAGTTTAGCTGCAGGGTTCGCGTATTATTTCTTTTCTATTCGTCGATCGAAGCACGCTTAATTCCGCCCGCAGCAAGCTCTGGCACATGTCGGACCCGATGAACCGCCTCACAGCACCTGTTCCTAGTTCCGTCGCTCCGCCTGTTGCACTCTTCGCGGCAGCAGCCACCATCTCCTCCGCCAGGGTATCTACGATTTCTTTGAAACGAGGGTCCCACCCACGCGGGTCTTGCTCTGCCTTTTCGTATGCGTCGTTCAGAACAACTTCTGGGGATGTTGATGCACCCTCGCCAACGCCGCGCTGCCCTTGGAACTCCATCCGCGCCACCGCGCAAGCGACCACCCGGAGATTGTAGCTCAAGGCCTGAAGCGACGACGCCGATGCACCTTGCGCGAGTTTCTTCAAGTCGATGTGCCACGAAGCTGCCGAGGTGTCCAGAAGGCCGTAATTTTCGAGCGACCGTTTTAAAACAGCGCGACTTCGCGACGCGGCGGCTTTTTTATCACCGAGCGCCGGCGGAAACCACGAACTCATCACGCTCTCACACGCTTTCGTCGCGATCGGCAGATGGAACGTTGGATCCGAGCAGACTACTTCTCCGATACAATTATCTGTATCTGATGAAGATGAATCTTCGGCCGCTGCACTGCCAGTAGTGCCACTACCACCCGTGGTCGTGCTGTTGGGAAAGTAGAATCCGTAATTGAGCAGCAGATCGAAGTTCGTTTTCGACGTGGCGTAACAAATGAAGCACTGGTCGCCCTTTTTGATCATGCCCGCATTGTGCTCGCTCGGCCCGCAGCGAAACACGAAGAAGTCCTTCTGCTTTCTCGCACCGTCCTGTCCGACCTCCTCGAGGCTTTCGTGGCCGCACTTCGCGTTCGCGTGGCCCGGGTGACTGTTCAGAAGGTCGCCGTATGGCACGAGGCAGCAGTGAAACGACGATGAAGGATTGCTATCTCTCTCGTACAAGAAGCAGCTTCGTGTCCAGACCGTTCCGTGCGCCCACAGAAAGTTCTCCAGACATATTCCCAGAAGCGCGGCCTCCTGGCCATCCGGACCCAGGATGCGCTCCCACAGCGTTGTCGCTATTGCAACCTCCCGCTCGATTTTCTTTACGCGCTCGCCACTGCAACCGAGGAGGCTGTTGTTTTCCGGGGTCGCTGGTGCTTCGTCAGCAGTCGAGTCTTCCGGTTCCGTTACAGAGCGATATCCATTATCGCTATTAGCGTCCACCTCATTCTTGATCGGGTTCGGTTGACTTCTCGCCTCGGCCTCGTCGCTCGGCTCCTGGAGAAACCATGCCGGCAGTGTATCGTACTTCTTCGGCAGAATCGCGAAAAACGGGGACCAGAAGGAGGCCCCTCGCTGCCTTTCCACGACGTGCTTTTCGTACAGCAGCATCAGAAGGAGAAGCACATCCTCGGGCTTGGTTGCGTTGGCCCAGTCAGGCGACGCGCACAGCTGGTGGAGCGAGAGCAGATTGGCATTGGCATTGGCTTTGTTCCTTTTCGCCCTGGAGGTCCTCGTGCCGCTCCGTTCTTCACCAGGCGATGCGGCAGGTATCATCTGAGCTTCCGAGAGCAGAACCCGCTCGACGATGCGGCGGAAGGCGGGTTCTGCTCCCGGACGCTCAGATACCTGCCTCTGGCTCGGCGTCGCACCAGCTCCGCCGCCGCCGGCGCCCAACGCCCCAGCAGACGACTGCTCTACTCCGTGGCCGCTGCCGGTTGCAGGTACGGCGGTACCACTTCGACTACGGTCGAGAATCTCATTCCACCACTTCCTCACCACGTGAGACTCATCGTCCGTCCGGAGTAGCATGCGGAAGGGAACCCGGACCATGATTTCCCCAGCGCGGAAGTCCTGCTCCGCTTTCAGGCCGCGGCCGGTGCTGCAAAAATCGTGGACGCAGGTGCGCTGCAAGCCCATGTCGTCAGCCTCAGGGGACGAAGAGTTGTCAGGAGCCGTCGTGCTGTTCTTACACTCGTCCGCAAACCACTGCAGAAAAGGCGCGTGGAGCATCAAGTATTCGCGCTCCAGGGCGCTCGGACCGGGGTCCGCAGCATGTTCCGGTAAAGGGGCCATGTTGGCTGTGAAAGCAATACCTATCAGCTTGTCATCCGGGACGCAGGCCTTCTAGATAAAGACCTTCTACGCTCTTTAGCCGTTGGTACTTTGCTTTTGCCAACGCATGCCTTTCTGTATGTACCAATGTGAATGGGTGCCGAGAACTACCGAATGAAGTGAGGGGTATAGGTTTTATGAACCGGATCGAGAAGATCGCCGTGCACCGAGGATCCCACGCGATCGCGTTCACGGGTTCATCTTCATTTCGCGCCACACTATAGACAATGTGCTCATGATCTCCAAGATGAAGCTGGTGGCCGCGGCGGATCAGCGAAGGGAGAACCGCGAACAGAGGAGCTTCTCCGGGAAAAACATCATGGCTCCACCCGCTGAAGGGGTCCGTCTGGCAATTTATCAAGCGAGAGGTTGACATTTTGCGGTCTTTCGTTGTGTATTCGTTGGCCAGTTCATGTATACTGTATTCTCGAAACAGAGAACAAAAGCATATGACATCAATCGATCAAAACTACTCTAAGGTATGTGGATGCCTGTGCTCCTTCTGCTTCGTCGACGTCAAAACGGAGAGATTCTTCATACGCGAACCGACTAGTCGAATGTGTTCTTATTGATACGTAGACGCCGGTTTCGCGCCGACTTCGCGGACGTCAGGGAGGACTAGTGGCCGAGGGTCTTCGCTTTGTTCCGCTCTCTGCTCTGCAGGAGCCGGATCAACCTCGTGGAAGGAGCTTGCGCCCTGTACGATCTCCCACCCAATCGGCGGCACCATGTTGAAGTCGTAGTTCCACTCCGCCTCCGATTTCTCAGCGGGAGCTGAGGAAATATTCAAACAGCTCGAGGGCTAAGCACTGCAATCGAACAAAGAAAGGCATCATCTGCCTACGACGTGAGTATTCTTCGGGGAATATCGATACCTGATCCTGGCAATAAGTCGAAGCACTTTCTTCAAAATATCAAAGTAAAGTACCTGCCGCGCGGCTGGGGTTGTTCTCGAGGAGCCAGTCTTCCGCCGGCGCCAGCGGCGGTTCCGGTGCCTTCACGGCCACCGGCGACGACCCGTGCTTGGGCGATACGCTCGTCCACGCGCTTTCGTCGATCAGGTTCAGCAGGAGCCTTTGCGCCAGCTGGTTCGTCGTCTCCGTCGTCTCCACCGGCGGGACTACGGGATTCTTCTCCGATTCGAACACGGGTTCGCTCACCATCGCCGGAACCATCACAGCGTCCTGTTCTCCTGCTAAATTTTTGCTCGCGCCGCCCTGTTCCTTGGGTTCTTGTCCAGGCTGCGGTTTGTGTTGCCCGAAGGCCGCGCCGAGAAAGCGACTACCACTACCGATCATGTTGCCGATCGTGGTCGTCTTGGTTCGATGTTGCTGCGTGGAGGTAGTGGTAGCCTCGGAAGCTCCTGTGGCCGAGGACGCTGCGGCTGCCTCGGCAGGGGACTCCGCGGTGGTCGTGCTGACGGAGGCAGCGCGACCCACGGGTCCTTGAACCGGAGTAGACAGGAGCGCGCCTTGCTGCATCCGCGGCGGCAGCGGGGGGGGCGGCGCCATGGGGCCCAAAAATCGCCCGGGTCCCCCCGCGGTGCCCGGGCCGGTTTCGAGGACGCCGGCGGAACTGGTTCGTCCTCCCGCCAGCTGCCCGCGCGGCTGTGGCACCTTCGTGGGTAGCGGCGGCTCGTGCTAGGTCGTCAGACTCTGCTCTGACGATGTCGCTCTCTTCTGAGGAGGGTCGCGTAGGAGCCCACCACCACCGTTCATCAGAGTGTCCGTGTCCGTGCTCAGGAAGTCTTCCAGCGATTGATGCACAACAACGGACGAATCGTGGTGCTTCTCCGCGATCTGCACGAGCGGAAGCGGCGACTTGCCGTTTTTCGGAGGACGAGGACGAGACGAGGAAGCAATTGGGGCCGCCGGCGTGGCAGTCCCGGTGCCGGTTGTCGTCGGCGCAGCTGCAGGGACACTCGTCGTCGCTGCCGTCGCAGTAGAACCACTACCACTACTGCCTCCACGAACACCTAGGAAAGCAGCCAGCTCGCGCAGATCTTCTTCGGAGACCTCCGGCTCCCCCTCCGCTGGTAATCGGGCGGGGTCCGTCTTCTTGAAGATGGGTTGGCTGTTCCGCAGCTTGCGGCCGTCCCGGAGCAGTGCCACCCAGTCCCCCTGGCCGTCCGCCTTCGGCGTCGTGTTCGTGGACGTACGCGGCGTGCCCGCTGCCGGAACAGTCGACCGCCGAACTGCGCCAGTCGTCGGCGCCGTCGGGCGGTCGGGGGTCGGTGGCGCTGAGCCAAAAGTGGCGATATCGACCGCCGGCCTGCTCCAGGCGCCGCCATTGGGGGCAATTGCGGTGCTGCTGGTGCTGGCATCCCGGGGCTGTTGCTGCTCCGCTCGCTGCTCCGGCGCGAAGTCGATGCGGTGCTGCGCAGGGGCCATGGTGTAGGTTCTCTTCGTGATGGGCTGACTCGCCGAGGCAGTGGCATCAGCACAACTACCCGCGTGCCAAGTGCGGGCAATGTAGGCCGAGCACCCGGAGTCTTGCGGGCGGGGCGCGGTCTCGTGGGCGGCAACGGGTACGATCTCCCGCTGGGCCGAAACAGTGCTCCAATCGGGCCACGGACTGGAGTGATCGAAGGCGGTCTCCGGACCAGAGCCGGAAGGCTGTTTTTTTGTATTCGTTGATGTTCGACAACCATGAGATGTGGATGTGATGTGAATGCTGTTTACTTAGAATTAGAAGACTCTGCCACAGTACAGAGGAAACAAAACAATGACAACGTGCTACCTGCATTCCCCAGCTGCGATCATCTTGGGTGCTGTGCGCGTAGTACCCATGAAATTGTTGTTCATCTTGGCCGCCGGGTAGGCGTTCCCACGAGCCTTCGTTTTTGTAGTCCTCTCCGTTTTTTTTGTAGCCGTACCTGGTGGATTGGTCCAGTTCCTGCTTCCTGGCGTAGTAGTTCATCCTGGTCTGACTCTGACTCTTAGTCTGATGTCCCTCCGCCTTCTCCTCGTCGTCGTCTTCATACCACTGGTATGGAAAGCATAGTGAGCTACTAAAAACCACGGCGCTCCTCTAGCGGAATAAGCAAAATGGTTGCAGGAGTAGGAGCGTCGAGCTCCAGGTCGGAAACGCGCCAAAGAAGAAACGTTCCTAGTCTAGCTCTAGCATCGACGAGAATTATAGTAGACTAGATCTTAGACTTAGCCGAGCGGCGCGTTGCTACGCGGTCGCAGCGCGTGCGGCGTTTCCTCACCCCACTCGCGCCCCAAGGACCACGAGATTTCGTGCCCCAAGAACGAGATTGCGAAATCCATAAATATTCAGACGTGCGCCTATGCGAGGCAACGCCAGTTAGTAGCTTGGCATAGCTTCTCCAACTGCCCCCTCCATAACCCTGTTCCATAGTTGCGCCAGTCGCGCCACCACTCGTATGACGCGTCGCTGTACTCTTGGTCCCCTCGCGCCGTCCCAGAGGAGGCGTAAGATGGTTGTAAAGCACCGCCGTGGGCGGTCTGGGAACCACCACTATCAGCAGGTGGGCCATCGCCATCATGATCTCTGCCCCGCTCGACGTCGATGTCCATGTCATCCACATTCTCCAGGTTGAGGTGGTCCTCCTCGCGGTCCTTCCATCCGATTTCGTTCTGATACGCCTGCACATTCCAGGAGTACGACGCAGCCGGGGACTTCTGCTTCATCTCGCGGGCTGATGTGGGTCTGGACCAGGGCGGCGGGGGCGGGGGGATTTGCGCAGTTTTCGGACCCGTGACCCTGTTGTTCGCGGCCGGTCGCGGCGACGATGCGATGGCGATCGCAGAGGGAGGCAGTCCAGAACCCCCGGACGTCCAGACCCGACCAGGCGCGGAGGCCGCGGCCGGCGCCTTCGGAAGCAGCGTGGGTCCGTGGTGCTGTCCGGCTGCCGCCGCCCAGCGCCCGGCCGAGGGCGCGCCGCGGACGGCTGCACCCACGCCTGTCGCCGACGCAGCAAATGCAGCGGCGTGGAAGAGCAACATACTGGTTCTGGTTCTGCTGCCCTCAAAACGGACGGCGCGAGGCTTCCTTTGGGCGAGAGTGATGTCAAACACGGGAGACACAGATAGCAACGAGGTGCGTGCGCTGAACTGTGAGTCTGCGACTGTGTGGGAGTGGGACCACTACGAGTGCGAAACCTATAACGAATTGAGTGACTACGGCGCTGCAGCTGCTACGGAGTGGTAAACGCAGTCTGACTACAAGTGCGCTCCGAGATGATTGAAGTCTGTCAACGTGAAGTCGATCCGCTGGGGAGATCTGAGCGCAAAATGAGCCTGAAAAAGCTGAGTAAGCCTGATGCTGATCCGAGCACGCACGCGTTGAAGTAGATCACGAACGAACGCAAATATATGTCTCGTCATTTTTTCCGCATCGCCACTTGCGAGGACTTCTCCGGGCTGGCATGCATTGTCGCGCCGCGTCTTTCGTGGTGAAACAGGCTAGAAAGCAATGCAGGACGGTGAAGTTGCACGATACGCAAGCACATCTGCTTGGTGAGCCTTTATGCATTTGGTCATGAATGATACCAGCTGAAGCAACGCACACTACGTTTTTCTAGCATGCAGCGCATTCCCCACGCCCACCTTCGCAACGTGCACATTAATTTTTCGCCGCGATCGCGTTCCCGCGACTACCTCATTTACGGCATAGAGAAAGTAGAGTCCTACACTGGTGCTTGTTGGTCCCTCGGTCAAGCAATGGCACGCTTCCACCTCCTCGATCGTCCTGCTCTGCTCGTGGCGTGCTGACACGGTGCTGTTCCGCAGAGGAACTCGTTGCACCGTACACGGACATCCTTCCCAACGCCGACAGCTGAAGCTTGTTCAGCTTCCCGTTGCACGACGAGGTGGAACTACCGTTCATTTGTTTGGGAAGAGGGGTGGAGGGTCTAGTCGCGACATCATGCTGTCCTGGATCCATGATGATGAAGGTAGAGCCCGCCACCCCTTGTAGTTCCGGCTCGTACCAGTCAAACTTTCCCTGCGTGGTCCGCGGGTAGCGTTCACTGGTTTGGGCTTGGACTTGATGAACTCCAAGAGCAGCAGTTTCATCTCCGCTTGGCAGCGCGAAGCGCAGCTCTTTCCTTGCGCTTACTGGCGGCGACGCGGGCGGAGAAACTGTACTACTGCCCGTGCTCTCGCGCCGCAACATCACCGGTGTGCTCTCAGCATGTTGATCGTTCAGTTGTTCGTTGTGGTTCGGTCCGCCACGACCACAAAGACCCTCAGTTCCGGATCCGATCGTCAGGCCCTTCGTCCGCTCAATCATTTCGGGCAACGAATTTCTTCTAGCCGGGATCTTGTGCTGGAGGATCTCCAGACCGGCTGCGCGCGGGCTGCACGCGGCTCGTACTACTGTTGTACCATTTACTCCACTTGTTCCGGCTGATGTGCGGGGACTCCTACTTGATGATGAAGCAGGAGGAGGAGGAGGATGAGGACTAGCTGCAGGTGCAGCTTTTGCGTCCTCCGCGGCAATTCCGAGTGCGATTGTTCGTTCGAGCTGTTCGTCCAGAGAGTCCTTGTGACAGTTGTAAACCGGTGGCTGCTCCACGGGCGGGTCCGGAGAAGTCCCGCCCTGGGGGTTGCTAGTACTAGGGGTGCCGATGCCGGTCGCCCGCCACGGGAAGACCGCGTAGTTGTCCGCGCGCTCCTGATCCCAGGTGCGGAGAGCATTGCTGCCAGGCCCGAGCACGTTTTTGCTAGCCCCGGCCGCTGTAAAAGTTAAGAGAAAGAACAAGGAGAGGAACTGCACACGCACATCTTCACGCTGAAATGCGAAATAACTGTGACGGTGTGCCGCTAGAGCGGCGGAAGCGACTGGCATCTTCTGATGGGAGTGCTCGCAGTTGTGTGTTGTAGTAAAACTACTGAACCAGAAGTGGAAGCAAGAGATCATTAATATACTCGTGCGCTTATCATGCGAAGGAAGTTAAATGGATGTCGAAAATTTTTGTGTCATCGTTGTGCTAAACAGCCCTCGTTACAACTGCGCTTCATCCTGGTTCTGGTGAGACAGAAGTTACTGCTTGCGAGGTGTGTTCTTCGAACAAACTTCTCAAAGAGAGCGATCTGATCCGGAAGCCAAGCAAGAGTTTTTAGAGGTGTAAGATTCATGGGAAGCTGAAATCACGATACGTGACCACGAAGCTGGAACTTCAAGTGAGAGATCATTTCGGAGATGCTGCACCTACTGCGCACCCAGACGAACAGTTGCCGTATCTTACCACTTATGCTTTCCGCAAATAGGTACTATGTCATGCTGGTGCAGGAGCTTGTTTGCGATTTGATTCACGCTAGTATTCGTCATTGCAGTCACATCTTTTCCCGCAAAGAAAAAGCGAAAAAGAATCGATCTACTTCTTCACGTCCACTTTTTTTCCGAGATGTGCTCCCCCATCCTTACTCTTCCCCGATCTCTTAACCACAGCCTTACCTCCACTTGTTACACCGGCCTTCTTCTTCAGCAGCTTTTTACTCAGCGCCTTCTTCTTTTTCGCTTCTTTCCCGGCGCTCCTCACCACGTTTTTCACGCCCTTGCGCTCCCGGCGCTCAATGCGCTTCCGCACCTTGATATCGCGCCGCGTCTCTGTCGGCCGAACTTTTAGTGCGGCTTCCGAGTCAGACTCCGCAGCATCTGCGCTTTTCTCCTCGTCGTCGTCGCTTTCCATGTTTTCCATCTTCTGCTTCAGGATGAAAGCCTTCCTCACGCGCTTTTTCTCGTTGTCCTTCTGCACCTGGCGCCGCTTCGTGAGCCGCAACTTCTGATCCTTCAGAGAGACGATTTTCTTCACAACTGGCTTAGCTGGTCTTGCGGTCCCGTCCATCTTCACGTCGTCCGCACGGGCGGTTTCCTCCTCAGCCGCAGCTGCGCTGAAGTTCTGCTTTGCGTCGGGGAGGTTTTTCAGGCTCTTGTCCAGGTCTGCGAAGATGTCCAGACTCGCGGCTTCGGCCTTTTTGACCGACGCGGCGGTGGCCGCCTTCGAAGCCTCGACGGTCGAGTTCAGCCCCTTCTCGCCGTTCCGCTTGCGCTGCTGCCGCTTCTTCTCGAGGTGCGCAGCGTCGGCGGCAGCCTTGTCGCAGGTCTTCTGATAGTGCGCGCGGCGGGTGCCGCGGTTATTCTTCTTTGACATCTTCTTTGCTGAAGATTCCGATTTGTTGTGCGAGAATGCTGCGAAGTTGTGACGCTTACTGATTCTTGAGTTTCTTCATACGCGACCGGGGAAACCTGGAGTGCGTCTAGTATTGACCAATTCTGTATTGGTCACGCTCTGCGGTGCAACGCGTGAGAACGTCCGCGTTACGCGATTGTGCAGTACTACTTCTAAAAACGATCGTTGTCATTGGTCAATAACGAGAAAGATCATACCTTCGGAAGAACGTGGAATTCATTTCTCGGCATAGTCAAAAAGCAGACCGACCGAGGATCGATTTCATTTTGACCGCGGTTGATCTTGGTGTTGAGGGATCCATCGGTTCCAGCGCTCCAGGCGTCAACGACCTTAGAATTAGCGGAGAGGCTGCGTCAGCCTCTGTGCAGTACCACAAGAAGCGCAGCGCAGGACGTCATTGCGTCGCCGGCATCAGGAATCAGCAGTTTTTTGCAACAGCACCAGCAGATGAGATCGATAATTCCTCGATCTCTGCAAAAATCGGAGCGAGCCGCGGATTGGAGGCCGTCTAGTCCTAGTGTCATGGTGTTCAACGAGACTTTCTAAATAAGTGTGTGAATGCTTAGCCCGAGCTGTTCGTACGTTGTAGCTGCTCGGTCTTGAAGTTGAAGACTGATGAACCAAGCTGTGTTGGTGCTCGCGCGTCTAGTGGTAAATCTCAAGGACGATCATGAACGAAGCGCATTCCTCTCAAGTTGCAGGAGAACCACGAAAGAGGATGCCCTCAAGGAATCAATCATTGCGCGGATAAGCGAATTTTAAATTTTATTTTTTCAACATCGACGACCTACTTTTGTTCACGACCAGCGGAGCCAGTGTCATCTTCTGCCTCTGCAGCTGCATGAGTTTCACTGTCAGCTTCGCCACCTCTTCCGCCTTTTGCTTTTGAGACACCTCGTCCAGACCCATGGAGCCCTCCGCTTCGGCGTTCTCCATCGCCTCTTCGGCAGCCTTGATCTTCTTGCTCAGCTCCTTGATATTCTTGTTCAGCTGCGGGAGTGTCATCGCCGCGGCCGGTTGCGCAGCTGGTTGTACCGCTGCCGAAGGCGCGGGAGGCGTGGCGGCAACGTCGGCGGCCGCTGCCTTTGCGCTTGCCGCTGCAGGTCCGCCGGCTGCCCCCCCGCCAGACGGGCCGGCCATTCCCCTCGCCCGAATCCGATTCACCAGAGTAACAGGAGGTCCCTTCGCCTGCGCTCGCTCTTGCGCCGGGGCGGGCTGTTCTTGCGGTCCCGCAACATCGGGGGCCTTGCGCTTGCTGCCCCTCGCCTTCGGTGGTACCAGTGGCTCGTCGTCGGAGTCCGCGGCTGGTGCTTTCGGTGCCACCGGTGGCTCAACATCGTCGGAACCCGCTGCTTGCGGTGCCACCAGTGGGTTCTCGTCGGAACCCGCCGCCATGCCCAGCTGCTGCTCCTTCAGATCTTCATCTATAACCTGCTCGAGGTCCCGGGCCAGTGTATCTACTATAGGAGATGCGGGCTTTCTTCCTCTCGCCTTCGGCTGCTGCTGTGCCGGTTTCGCTTTGGAGGGCTCGTCATCGGCGTCGCTGACGCTGTCGTCATCTCGCAGCCAGCCTCCTCTGCGTCGAGAGGGTCGCAACAGCATCGCGGCGCCAGGTCCAGCTGTGAGTGCGCCGACGAGAAGAACTTGCCGACGGAGCATCTTGCTCAGGACTAATGGTGTTCGTTGCACAAAGAAGTTTTGAAGTTCACACTTCAGAGTCCACGGCGAGTCAAGTACCTCTCGCAATCCGCTTTTGCGTCGAACGGTCTAGCTAGCAGCCAGTAGCAGCCGGACAGAAAGAAAAATTTTGAAAGACTCGAGGAACTGTGTGCTACTCGTTACTCAAAGCAAAAGGAAGGCATCAGCCAGCTGTGGCGAAGTAGAGATGACAAAAGAAAAGCCTCAACAGGTGGTGGGATAAATCTTAATGGCGCGGCAGTGTCACATCTGGCGATTACAGTATGCAAACGAATCCAGATCACGGGCAACAGAGGGGGCAGATTTTGATACCGAGAGTTCACACAAAGAGGAAGAGCGAAGATGGAGCTGCATTTGCTGGAGACAGAGGATCCGAAGACGGCCTGGACGAGGTTCAAATGCAACGAGAATCTTACTGTACCGAGAGCAGCGTGAAAATGTATGAGTGGATTCATCAACCGCAGCACAAATTGGACCAATCAATCAACCAGTGAGCATAGAAATGACGTACCGAGGCGGGTTTTACTTTGCACTTGTGTTTGATGCAGTAAACAAATTACAGAAGCGTTCTGCACGCGCAAACCAAGTGCAACTTTTGGAGGCAAGGCTTTATGTGTTGTCGCTTCCCTTTTTTCGCTCGCTGTATCATGCAAATTTGGCAAGAAAGTCAGCCGTATAGGATTCTGAGTTCTGTCTCGAGTCGTGTGCGCCACTTTAGGGTTTCGCTGTCTGCCCGCAGCATTTCGCATATTTGGAGTGCTGTACTTCCGTATTCCAAAACGTCGTCTGGTCGGCACAGTCCGAGCTCTTCCAAGGCCTCCAGAATCCCTTCTGCATCGGACAGCAAGCTTAGTAGAACTCCTCGGTTTATTGACGACCCCGCGGCCGCCCCGCTTCTGCTTGCCCTTCCTATGTCCCCCTCGAGCTCCTGTAGGGCGCGCACGAATTGCGCTTGCCTCCGCCGGGTTTCGCCACGCTTGTTTTCGGCATCGCCACCACCTCCGCAGCACGCGCGGCAGCAGCACAGAAACCGGAAGTTCTCCTCGAAAAACTTCCTCCGGGCCATTTTCCTTTCGAAGCACTGCTCGTAGTTGTAGCAGATCGTGAGTTCTTCCCCCGCACTTATGTCCCGCACCGCAAACACGCGCATAGTCTTCGAAGACTCCCCGCCGTGCGAAAAGCCTACGTTCGCGCTGCAGCTGTGATTCAGTTTCCCGATCAGCGGATACAGCGCAAAATTGTCCTCCACCGACGAGGACGTGCTAGTATTAGTTTTCGTATTCTTGGCCACTTTTGTTCTTTTCGATGCCTTCGACGTTTTCTTCGCAGAAGTGAAGTGGAAGGCGTTGGAAACAAAGACGCCGAATGCGGTTTTCGGCGGCTCCCAGGCGTCGTACATGCTGAGGACGATGTCTTTTTCTCCGAGCTCGCCCGGGAAGTACTGCTCCAGATTCTCACAAGCGTTGGAGACGATCGAATAGGGTCGTGGAGAACAGGGGGAACTTGTTCTGGACGTTCCAGGAGATGTCCGTCGGGTTCTCGGAGGAGAGCAAGGAGGAGGTTGTAGTTTTTGAAGATGCGCAGCTGGAGGACGGGTGTTCTGGTCGGTTGGTCTTGGAGGTGTTGCGAGGTATCTTTCTTCGCTGCCACTGTCGGCATCGGCCGTCGTCGATGGAGTGCGAGAAGTCGGCGACGAGCAAGTTTTTGTAGCCCGTCTCAGTCTGCTGGTGGCAGCGACGTCATGTTCGTCCTCGTCCTCCGCTACAACATCTTCAGCGCTTGAGGGTCGTGATCCGCCCTGCTGAAGCTTTCCAGCGCTGCCGGCCAGTCTCGAAAACGCCTCCTCGACCAGAACGCCCTTGATCGCGTGGACGTCGTCGTCGCTCATTTTCGTCTTATTTGTTCTCTTTTCACGAGCACGACTTGTTTCACCTGCTGCAGCCCCGTCGATGTCATGGTCAGAAGTAGTTGTACTACTAGCACTACCAGCAGCTCCAGCTGCAGCTGCTGCCCACCTCTCCCGAATCATGGTCTGGGAGACATGAATCACCGGTAGCTCGGTAATGAGCACCTCCCCGCGCTTGATCGCCCTCACTGCCACACAGCCGACACCCCTACCAGGAAGCTCGGACAACCGGAAGGCAAAGGCTGGCCGTGGGTTCTCTGCGCTTGGTGTCGTGGGCATTCTGAGGAGAGCCGCTTGCCTTGATGGCGGTAGAGCGTCGGTGAGAGAATTCTATGATCCGTGCCGCATCTTCATCACGAAATGCCTGTGGGTCTTCGGAAATGAAGCGATCTAGCGCATTTGTCTTTTGGCTTTCGCTTTCTGTTGGCTTTACGCACTTTCTTAAGCTTTAACAAATGGTTGATCCCGATCAACATCAAGTACCAATGCAATTCTTTTGATCCTGTTTCGCAAGAACATTGATACGATCGTACTCTTCATAATTGCGTGCTGTGATGATCTTAAACTTCTGACTCACGTATTGTATTTGGACCGGCGCACACCATGTTTATTCACGGGCAGTGGGAACAGTCTTGTCAACGGAGACACGCAATGCCAGAGACAGACGAGGTAAAAAATGAATACGTCACGCCAGCACGAGTAGAACACTACGCTGTTTGCCGGAAGCTCCATGGTGACGGCGGTGCTGAACTTCCTATGCTGTGGCTGGACAGTAGAAGTCGAGTAACTGGCGGCCTCTTTCTTTTTGGTCATACATCACTGGGTTGGTGTGAACTTGGTTGGTGGTGTCCCCAACATTGGTCTCAGACTCAGTAGAAAAAAAATAATTTTATACTTATAACAAAGTTCACCAGTTTGTTGTATGTTTTTTTACATCGGCATCTTCGAATTCGATGAAGGCGCCTTCCTTGAAGGCGATGAATGCCAACACTTTAGTGCGAGAACCACGAATGATATACTTATTTCTACATGCTGAGCAGGCTGGATGTTTACCAAGGCCACCGCACTGCCTTCTTCCTCTTGGGCTTGTGCTGCACGTCAGGCTCAAACAACGCCATGTCTCACGCGGGGGCAGCATATTGTGGTTTCTTTACCTTTACCTAAAATTGTTCACAATTCGAGCTCTGCAGGGGGCCTCATTGAGGTCATCCAAGCAGGCAACTCTGGCGGGCGCCCCGTTTATGTTTTTGTTTTCATCAGCATCCCCGGACGCTTTCAATCCCTCTCCGGGCACGGTCACCTGGGGTGCAACTCTATGCTGATAGACAAGACATGCGAGCTCGTTCTACCGTACCAAAAATCACGCAGGGCGCTTATGCACATCGCTAGCGCTGGCGCTATCACTACGAGTACGAGGATTCTTGCTATCGCTACGCGGCACGCGTTGGCTTTCAGGTTCTTTTTCTGTTCGTCTGGCGTCAGCAATGCTGCGGAAAATTTCGTCTATGGTTTCGCGTCGCACGCCGCTACCTTCCTCTCCGGCATTGCGCATCGCGAACAGCACGTCTTCACTCGCACGCGCGAGCCGGCGGGAATTCAGAGAAGAGAGATCATCCGGGGCGGCGGCGATCCCTCCTTCCCAATCCGGATCTGCAATCATATTTCCGAAAATTCCAGCTACTTCTTCCCTCGTTTTCCGAGGGTAGGGATCAAGCACACCATAGAAAACGGATTGTCCGGCGCTTTCTTGCCCTTTCGAATCGGCGGAGACCGCGAGGAGTTCCGAGACAGGGGGCATCATGTGCCCGAATAAAGACCTCGACGTCGCCATAGACACCAGGAGAAAGTTGCGCATTTCTGGGTGCGGGGTCCGCGTTGCCGGGCGCTCATGCATAACCCTGCTGCCCTCCTCCTTCGGTTTCCAATTTTTGGTCACCACCTGCTTCCAATCTTCATTCGAGATTTGACCTTGCAGCTGCTGCGGGATTTGCCTGCCCTGCGCGAGGCCGTCCTTGTGAAACTGCCGGATGATTTCCAGGCGGCCCGCTTCCATGGCGAGCAAGTGTCGGAACACGCCGCGCAGACTCTTGAAAAATTGGTTCCCCACGACACCAAAAAGAACTTCCGTCTCGCCCTCCTTCTGCGTTGCCATGTTGGTTTCGTGCCGGGTCAACGGTAGCAGAATGCGCTCGTGCAAGTCTGCAAGGAGCTTTTCGCAGGAGACTAGTAGGAGTTTCGCTTGTGCTGCGAGAGAACGGGGGGAAACTTGTGGCTCATAGTCGCGGTAATGCTTCACCACCAGATTTCTACTTCGGACGACTCCTTCAACGTCTACGATCCAGGGCAGGCAAGTCCTTCCTTCTCCTTTAGGTTTCACGTCTACGATCCAGGGCAGCCCTTGGGGACCGCCATGATTCCGTGCCTTCTGTAAGAGTAAGTTTTAGGACGGAGGTTTGCTTGTGGTGTACTAAACAAAAGTCATGCACTAGTTCCCAGTTTCTTCAGTTACAGTTGTGGGGATCCAGGTGGGGACGAGTACCAGACCTGCGCAGTCTATGCAGCAGTTTAGCGCTCGCATTTGGAAACGCACCCCCTCCGCTGTACGAATGAGGAGAGTGATCTACTATCAATTACAGGTAGAGGTACCGGTCCGCTCACGGCGGCAGCTCCCTTCTCAGTCCACGCCGCGAGCAAGATCCGCGAGGTGTCCTGCAGAATGCGTCCGGCTCCCGACACCGTCTCAAAGGGGAGGCGAACCGATGTCGTTGCGGCACTCATCACGGTAGACTTGATTTTCTGGATCACCGGCTCGTAAAGATACGACAACCTCCTCGAGAGTTCGCGTTTCGTTTCCTCAGAGTCGAACTGCCACCAGAAAACCGGTTGTTGTCCTCGTCCCGCCTCGACTACACGGGCATTCGATCGATGTAATGCTGCTTTGGCGGATAGGAAAGTAGCGCGTTGCGGGCTCATTTTTTCGCGGATTCGAAAGCCGCCGGTGGCGTTTGCTGGTGGCGCTGGCGGGAGAGCCTCTTCTAGCAACTTTTGCGCGGCTGCATTTGTATTCCCCAGCACCCTCATCAACATTTCTTCCGCACCTACTTCTTCGCCCTCGCACTCGGCCGTTTGTTGCACGAGCTCTTCAAGAGCGGCACGGCGGGAGATCTGCAGCTGCGCCAAAACCTCCTCGTCCGCAGCTGCCGGGTTGTTCTCGTAGTACGACTCTGAGGCCGCGAGCGCTCCATTTTTTAGTTTCGCGAATTCTCGCAGCGCCGCCTCGGTTTCGCGGGTGAACCGTTGCAGTGCAGTGTGCTCAGAGTCGGACGCGAGGAGGGAGGCGCATGCGTCTCGTTCTTCTCCGACCACGCGCACTGTCCCATCATCTCCTTCTCCACCAGGGCCCGTGCCCGGATGGGACTGCACGAACGCCGCGCGGCTGGACGCGACGACGTAGGGCGCGAGCGCTACACGAAGTCGTAACATCTCGCTGGCCTGCACAGCACTCTGTCTTTCCAGCAAAGTCAAGCGATGGAAAAACAAAAGAAAAAGCTTGTCTTTATCAACAATGTTGTGGCTTGCTGGTGCTAACCTCGCCGTGTTGTACAGTTAAGTCAGCTTGTCTTTATCTAAGTATGATCAAAAACGAAAATTTTGCCGCGGGGGACAGTAAAAATAAAACGCGATTTATTCTGATGTATTCTAGTAGCAGACGCAGCTGATCATGCTTGTTTCCAGAGAGATCGATACTGGTGCTACTTGATGCGGAGCTACTTAAGTCCAAGTGGGAGGGTGTTTTCCTTATCTTTTACTTTATTCAAGATCAAGTTACGTGGAAGCAAGTGGTCTGCAAAAGAACGTGAGCAAAAGTAGGAGTAGGTGTAGGAGTACTTTTTTTTGCTCTATTCGCTTCCTGACGAACCAGGATCCAGTTCCAGGCCGAAAAACGAGCGAACCAGGAAAAGAGAGAGAGATCTTGAATGTGTGTTCACGTGGGAAGATGTCAGATAGTTTGTAGCGAACCGGTTGGCGATCAGAACAGGAGCAGACAACTACATTCTTTCATTATACTTATGTGCTGCTCCAAGAACGGTGACTGAGATTGTGTTTTTGGGGGAACGAAACCGATTTGAGGCCCTAGGGGAACCAGCACCTGCAACCCCGCGTCGTCAAGAAGACGAAAGCTGCACGGGGTGGTCGCCCAGAACGGTACCTCTTTTCACGAGCAGGGACGAGCACGAGGAGATTAGAATACAATGCAATGCATCACACGCACATGATAGATTGAGGTTTGCGCCGGCGACCATATCCAGGGAGAGGCCTCCGGCGCTGCTCCGTCATGTCATAGGGATTGCATGTGCAGCTTTCGCCGTACAACTGGTCTTCAACTCCTGTGCAACAATGATCGTGCGGGAGACAGATCGAGCGCAAGTGTAAGTATAAATTAATCCAGGTCCTAATAAATTCTTACCTCTACCTCTTGTATTAAACAATGAAGGAGAAGGCTGAAGGCATTCAGTTCGTGCAAAAATTGACATAGCTGCCCACTCGCGTCGTTCGCCACTTTGGGTACGGCTGGCTAGACGTAGACGGCACTACGGCTGATTAGACCACACAAGACATCGTAGCTACAGAGGCTACGCTCCCATCTTCGCCTCAGCTCCCTCCATCTCGGCCGCGCGCTGCGGTTTCCTCAGCAGTAGGGCTCCCTGTCTCCACCTTCCCGTGCAATCCGGCATAAGCGCGCCCATCAACGCCAGGTTCACACTCTTCCAGAAAGGGTATCCGTAGAGACACCCGATCGCCCACACGCCGAGCGGTTTCAGCGTCTCCCTCCGTTTTGTGGTTTTCTCGACAAACTGCGCGTGGTACAGAGTACTGTCCAGGTCGTAGCGCGCCAGAATATCAGCCACCGTGTGCGCTTTGGCGAAGCTGCTGACGGCGGCGCCCAACGTCGTGTGAAGAGTCTTGATGTCCTCCAGTTCCACGACGGCTTCCGGCATAGTCTCTTGCCACAGGCGCCGCTTCGCTTCTACGTCCCCCTGCTCGAGCACGAACAGCTCCACCAGATCGTACACTACGCGCAAGATCTCCACGTCGAACAGGTCGGCAAGCCGCTTCTCCGCAGTCTCCGCGCGGAAGACGTAATAAGTTTTTATCTCGGCCTTGCGAACGACCCGCAGCGGGTCTTCGCTAACACTGGACCGGGGCTTCGCCATGGCATCTCCGGGTGCAGCAGGCCCGGCTTCGTGGTTTTCTCTCGACGACGTTCGGGTATTTTTAAGGGCGCCGGTCTGCGCAAGCGGCTCCGCCGCGCTGAGTTTAAGATTGATCTGCTCCTCGTCCGCAGCTTTTTGCCGCTGCCGCCGTTGCTTTTGCTTCTGGTTCTTGCTGATCTTCCCTTTAATATTCCGTGCATCAAGAACGATCTCTGCGGGATCATCGTCGATCTCGAACCTTCCACGCAGGTACTCCGCAGCCCCCGCTTTGTGGTCGTACAGGGAAGCAACTGGCTTCAGCTTCTTCTCCACGAGTTCGCACAGGTCCGCCCACTTCTCCCCCTGGTACCAAATATCCGTCTGCGCCACAGCGCAGCGGAAATTGATCTCGAAACACACGCTGCAGAACAAACTCCGCAGGGGGCCGCAAGAGCACCACTTCCCGACTCCGAGCAGCCGGCTGTAGATCGGTTCCTGCTGCCGGGTGCAGTCGGAGTAATTACCGGTCAGAGCCTGAAAGAGCAGCGGGTAGCTCGCAATTGCAGAAGTAGAGGCGGATGCAGAAGTAGAATAGGAATTGGGACCACCATTCTTGGAGCCCCCAACATCGACGACGCCGCGCACCGCGTCCAGAAACGCGTAGGCAAAGGGCTCCGACTCCGGAAAACGGAAGTGTCGCGCGATCTTGCACAGGAAGGCGAAGGGGTCAGCCGGCTCGAGGTTCTGGAGCAGCAGTTCTGTTTCAGTCGGCGATTGTCCTGAAGCCACTGAAGCTTCTACATCGTCGTGAGCCACCAGGCGGCAGCGCATTAGGCTGCCATCTTCGACGATGCAGCTGCAGTGGCAGCCGTGCAGATCCGTGCTGCGCAGCTTGTTATTTCCCGATGCCTCGCACGGTCCTGGTCCGCCCGCTGCAAGAGCCGCCTTGGGGCTGCCATCCAGGTTGATCCAAAACCGCTCACCCACGTAGCGAGAGCGTAGCGTAGGAGGCTCTGGCCCGGACGAGGACATAATGTTGTGGTTTTCTATTCCGCGATGCCCCATCAAGCAAAAACGAAAACCTCGAAGCGTGCTCTCCCTCGTCCTGAAGCTGCATCTCCGCCCTCAGTTCTCACGGTTTCCACGAATCTTCATCAGAGAGAGAGAGAGAGAGAGAAACAAACTTCAAACGCCTACATCAATTCAGAGCTCCTGGAAGCGAATCTTCATCAAGCGATGAGCACACGTTCACGAACTTGCGGTTTCAAGAACCAAGCCTAAGAACTACTGGCCTGCAGCTCCTCCACATGAAGGCGAGATCAAAGCCTCTGCTCTGTCTGCTGCCGCAACATTCTGCACGTCGGTGCGCTATATCTTCGGCTGCAACACGAACACGCGGAATCAAGTGCATATATTCGATGATCATTGAATGATTTTGATGATTCGTCCGCCTCGTGCTCGTCGCACGAGCAACAAAAATCAACAGGGGTTCAGAATAAAGTTCGAAATGGGTTTTCAGTCGTATCCGCGATCGCGAGAAAGGAAATAAAACTCAGTTCAGAATCGGAATCCATCAATCAGAATCATGTTTTATTGCTGCGCTGCGTGATCAGTTTGGTGCGAAAGGGACCTTTAACCGCAGCAAGAGAGTGAGTAGCCGCGGGCGTGGTCTTGGTAAGTTATTCTTCGAAGCACGGCGCAAAGCATCTTTTAGCGCGACGAGCGCCATCTGCCAAGATCTGTCGCTGCTGGCATTTTTCACGAAGAGCTCGTAAATCCATTTCATTCCGGGAGCTGTCTTCACGACACATTGTTCTTTCTCTTCTTTATTCCACCTTCCACACCAGGCGCTCGATCTTCTCGTCCTTTGGCGGTCCCTTGCACCGCGCCATCCGACCGGCGGCCTCGTCGAAGTAGCCTGCGAAAGTTCAATCAATACTTTCTTAGTGTCAGTCCAAACGCTGCTATCGGTGTTGGACGTACGGCAACCACTACACGAACCGCAGAACGAATCAGCATCTTCCATCTCGAAACAATGTACGGATACAAACTTCAGTACCCCCGCACTTGATGCTGCCGTCCATCCGGCTCCACTTGAGCGTGCCTTTGTAATCGCACACGTAGCACTTCGGCAACACTCCCATCACCTTTGCCTCCGCGATTTTCTCGATCAGGTCCGCTTTGGGTCCGGATTTCGCCATCTTGTTCGTGACGAGCATCGCCTGCAGCTGCGCGACGGTCTTTTTCGCGATCTCCTGCTTCACCTGCTTCACCGCCGCGAACTCCGCATCGGATAGCACGCCTTGGATCTCGGTGAGTTCTTTCAAATTCACCGTCGGCACCTCCGCGGGCCGTTTCACGCCGGCGGCGGGGAGGTGATTGCTGCCCCCGTCTTGGGCAGGGCCCTTGCTCGGGGACGGCGCGCCGGCGACCGCCGCTTTACTCGCGCCGTTGTTGCCCTGCTTGAGCGCAGTCCAGAGCGCGACGATTTGCGCCTGGTCGGCGGGCTGGAGGGCGCCGAACCCCTTCACCTCGGACACGTCGCACAGATTCTGCTGCATCCACTTCTGCCCCTTGTACTGCGGGAAGCAGTGGTAGTGGTACCTGGTGGTGGTGGTCCGATCATGAGGGAGTTGCGTCTACTTGCTGCATAAATATTTTCGCACCATCAATTGCAATGCTGGAGGAGTATACAGAGTGGGTAGAGCGAAGCAACAAGGCAATGAGTATGAATTTCGGCGCCCAATAACACCTTGCCGGAGAGGACCAATCGGTAGGCGGCTATGTATCAGACAGCGCAGCGGGCGGGCGCGCGCAAACTGGGCAGGGGCGCAAATGTTGAGGCAGGGGCTTGAGCGCGGCGCCAGCGATGAAGCCCGTAACCGATGATGAACGGGGTGCAAGCCTAAACCTGAGCAGGTCTCGCGCTTTTCTGCACAGAAGTAGATGTGGTTCGTTGTGGTTGCACCTGCTACAAATCGATCACTCGATCCGATACACCGACCAGGCGCTAGCGCACCGCGGCTTTTTAGCTATGCAAAGGCACCTCCAGTGCGCATCGACTGAGAAAAGAAAAGATGGAATCGAATTTAAGAGGAAGTGTACCATTTCGTGCCCATCATGGCGTAGTTTTTGGTTCCGTCGTCTCCTGCGGGCACATCGACGCTGGCGCCGATTCGCACCGCGTCCTTGTCGATTTTGGCTTTGCAGGCCTTGCACGCCGCCCGACCGGATTTGGCGTACTCAACCTCGAACTTGTGTTGTGTGGCCATTTTCCGTGCTTCTCGCTGTGCCTTCTTGTCGGCCTGAAACTCGTCGTAGGCTTCTTTGATTTGATTCACAGGATCCCAGTTATCGTCGTACCAACCCATTTACGCCTGGACGACACGAAGTGCGTGGCGCGAAAATAAATCGTTTCAGTTGTTTTCGTGTTGAAAAAAACTTCCTTTCAGATTCAGAGCAAGGATGGATCTTTCTTTGTGGCATCTGGATGAGGATTTCCTTTTCTTTTATCTCGGCGATGGCTATCCTCGAAGTGCAGTCGACACATTTAGATTAATCGATCATGTAAGACGACGACGCTGCTCTTCTCAGAAAGTGAGTTTGGCGGTGTGGAATCAGGGGCGCTTTTTTTTCGAGCACTGTAACCTGGTCGTGTTTGTTCTTGTTGATGATAGAAGATTTCATTTTGCTCCTCGACTTCATGGCTGCGTTAGGTTCGCTCGTACCGCATCATGCGGAATTGCCGTCGCCATCGTCGCAGATTGTTCCCCTTTTGTCAACGTCTGTCTCAGTGAACTCGAAAGCAAGTAAAGTATAGCGTTCTGAATGCAGCTGCTTTTGTGGTGCCGCCGACTTCAAGTTTGCATGCGTTTGCCTGTTCGTTTCAACATTCGACAGCTCTTCGATGAACACAACGAAGCAAGTGAGTTGACGTTGATGTTTCTACGGCGCGTTTTTGTTTCAAAAATTCAGTGTTCGGTAGTTCGCGTCATGCACCGAGCGGAGCGCAGCAATCACAATCAGTGCTACGCATTCACGCAACACGGCACTTGTAGCAAGGCCCCACAGCGTTTTTTGATCGCATGCGATTGTGCTCGCACCGTGGGACGGTAACCTCTCCACACGTTAGATCCACCACGGACGCGAGGGGGTCGTCGTCGATGTTCCTCGCCTGGTCGTGTCTGCTCGTCGCAGGGGGTATAGCTTCGCCTGTGCTTAGGCTTACCGCTCGCCTTGCACCAGGGCGAAAGGAAAAAGTTGTGCTCGAGGACAACCCACTTGTGTGATTGATTTCCCTGCCCCCTCCAGAACCACTACTTTCCATCATCGCCGTTGGAGCCGGCGATGTCGATGACGATGTCAGCACCCGCCGCCCAAACACCGTCGTCCTGCTCCCCGCGCCATTCGCTACAACGCCGATCCTCTTCAGCTTTTCTCCAGCCTCTACTAACCCCCAAGCCTTGTCGTTGCGCAGCATCTTGTATCTCCACACCCTCATCAGCGTCTCCGGCGACGCGATGCCACTGTTGTCGCAGACTAGACTGGAGTCGTAGGCGAGCAGCAGCGCGTCCAAGTCGTCTTTTCGCTTCAGCTGCTCCCCCCCAGGAGCCTTCCCAGACTCGCCAGTTGGCAGACTTATCGCCTTGTCGTGGTTCAAATCGATCAAACTGTTGGAGCGGCTGACGAAAGCACCCTGCGCATTCGCCACTTGCAGTCTGGGCGCGCTCGACTGGGTTTGTAAAGCAAGCCGTGGGTCGAAGCAAGTCGAGTGAGAAACGGCCGGGTGGAGAAAAGTAGCCTGCCTACTCAGATTGGGCTTCCTGGGTGGGGAGGAAGTAGAAAAAATTGGACTTGTCGTATTCATGGTGTAGAGTCGTGTGTTTCTTGATGGGGCATGCAAAAGATGCACGTGTCTGAAAAGTTCAGCGTGGGGATGACCGGTTCGAATATTTACGGAGCGGGGGTGCAATTGACTGCCTTCGAGATGGTAGGAAAAAGCATGGACGGCGTTGTCGATATTTCCGGTCTACGCGTATAAGTGACACGGCGAAGTCAAATCAGCCGCGCACTCGGAGCCGGGCTCAAACCAGTCATGGATACTTTCTTACGTATACGTTGCACGGTGCATGTCTTCCGCTAACACCACCAGATTCTTTTTTGTGACAGAGAACTCAACATATTCGTACCTTTCACCGACGAGCCCCGACCGAAGCATACTCCTAGGATCACCAGAGGACCACTTCCACGCCAGACCCAGAGAGAGGCGTGATCAGTTGAACATCGAATGACTTTCGCGAATTACGTATGTCTTGTCCTGCGCGGGATTATTTCGTTTTGACTTTGAGGTCCTGCGCGACTTTCGAATCCAGAACGTCGAAGATCTCCACGCAGTCTCGGCGCGGGTCGTACCCGACCAGGTACACGCTCGCGACCGTCCACGACGTCGGCGTCGACGTCCGCACATGCAGCCGCACCACCAGGCACTCCTTCCCGTTTATTACGGCGTACACCAGCCCCGGCCGAGGACTCGTCGAAGGTTGTGCCGCGACATCCAGGCGCAGAGGCACTTTCGTAGTTGCCGCGAGGCGGATGTCCCACTGCTCGGATATCGGAGGGCCCAATCCTCTTCTGCTTTTTTCGTTTCCGTCAATTTGGATGCTGACCCCGTCGTCACGGTCGCTGTTTGCCGCGCTCGCCGCCTCTTCGTCGTCGAAAAGGATTATGGACCAGGTCGCGTGGCGCAGCACCGGCGTCCTCTTCGGCAAAAGAACCGAGACTCCCGCGGCGTCGCTCCCAGCGTTTTCCCACACCACGATTCTCTGCTGCTTGTGGATCCCAAACGCCTGTGTTCGCTCGATCCAGTTCAGGGCCTTCGTCTGCCCCTCCTCGGCGAAGCGCACCCAGTTCACGGATAATGCTTCTCTCTTGCGCTCGGCCGGGGGAAGAACGCGGTAGACGACGGTGTTAAGGTTCTTCGACCGCGTGAGGAGGAAAGCGACGCTGGGGTCGGACCTGAAGAGCGACTCCTGCGCCTCGTTGAGTGGCGGGAGAAGGTCGGGGGAAAACTTCGACTTCCTTGCAATCTCCTCTCGGCTACTCGCGTACTTATGCAGCGCGCGCTGGAGGAGGTCTGTATCGCTTGCGGACGGATCTCTGAGATCGATCTGCTTCAAGGCCAGGAGCTGGCCAACCGTTTCGGCGGGAGAGTAGTAACTGGTCGACGAAGACGGTGAAGTGCGGTCCAGGCCGCTATCGCCCCCACCTGGGAGTGCATCGGCAGATGCATCTGGGGGCGTACTGTACGAAACGCCTTTGGTGGTCGCGGCCCCACTAGAGCTAGCCCGCGAAGAACCCCTGCCACAGCAAGCCATTGCGGTCAAGGTGTTGACGGAAATTATGAGTCGTGACGAAGAAGTAGAACAATAGTTTTGCAGCAGGGTCGTCGAGGACCCGCCCTACTACTTTCTTGCTGATGGAGTTTGAGTTTCTTTCAAATAATGCCTTTTCCGGAACTCGGTTCTCTCGATCGAAAGCGAATCGAAACTCTCTGGACAGAGATCGCAAGTCAAGAATGCCGGTCGCAGACGATCAGGTCTGCGAGGATGCTGATATAGGTTGAGTTGTGCATGCCATTCCTCCTTGTTGTGGTTGGAAAAGAGGCTGCCGCCGCTGTGCAGACCGTATGGAGAAAGCGTGTCAATTTCGTCATTTCCGCACCGATCTTCTGTGTCAGACCTACAACTTACAATAGTTCGCGACTGCAAGCGTTCTGAAACGACGCGTCGCTACCTCCTGCCCATTTTTGCGATCCCGTCCCGGGCCCTGCTGACTTCTGCGTCCGTAATCCACGCCCCACCGCCCCCGCCATCAGCTGCAGTAGAACTCCGCAGGCCCAGAATCCTTCCCGCCAGGCTTTTCACTTCGTCTTCGTACCGGCGCGCCACCTCCCAATTCAGTTTATCCGCCGTTTCCTTCCCCGAAGTCACCCGCTCCACCAGCTCCTGTGCACTGCGTTCGAGCTCCAAGTTGACCACTTCAGCATTCCCATTCTTGGAATGAAAATCGGCATGCGAAGGTAAAACGACGCGTCCTCCACCGGATTTCTCCGAGCGAATCTTCTTCGCCCGCTCCTCCCGCTGGAAGTACCACACGAGGAAAGAAAACCTGTCTTTCATCATGTTCACAACGGGACATACCTCGTGCTCGGTCAAATCCGCACGAAAGATCGCCACTCGACCAGCTCTCGGCGCCACAGTTATGATACTCTTTCTTCTTCCGAGATTTCTTTGTCTACCTCCTGAAAAATCTGCAACGCCTTCGACAGGAACAGGATCAGCCGCATGATCGAGGTGAAGCTTCAGCTCCCCGCCGTCTTGATCAATGTCCCAGTCGTGGTTCAGGTACACCACGCAGGCCAGGCGCCGCCCGTCCTCCTGCGTGTTGTCGATGTGCTTCTGGAAGCGGGCTTTTTTGCTGCCGCTGTATCGCCCGATCATGCAGTCGGAGCGTTCGACGAGCTCCCCCACGCACTCCACCGACTCGTAGATGAACCTGTCCAACTTCGTCAGCGTTTCGCTCAATGCGGGGAACGCGGCCTGGGGGAGCTTTTTTTTCGACGCGGTGGACGAAATTTTTTTACTAGACGTTGTAGTTGTACCCGAAGATGAACTTCTGTGGATGTAGTCCTCTTCGGGCAGGCGGCAGACTTGGAGAAGCGATTCCGAAGATGTTGGCGTAGAAGTAGTAGAACCACCCACTTGGTCCGGTTGCACGCCTGCGGAGTCGAACCACCGCTCGGTCCAGTGCGTTCGGTGCTGTCCGCAGATCCAGACGATGTCGTCGCCGCGCACCTCCGGCTTGTGCACGTGCGCGCCGATGCCCCCGTCCTGGCCCACCCAGATTTCCGACGGCGTGAAATCCAGGCCAAACACCTCCTTCTTGATGTCCTCGGCGGTTTCTGGGGTCGGGAAGAAATTCTCCAAGATGCAGAAGTGGTGCCGGTCGAGGGCAGCGTTCACTCGGGAGCCGAGTGGTCCTGTTGTAGAAGGAGTCGCGGACGAAAAGTCGACGTAGCACTCGCTGAAGTGCTCGTGGCCTGCGAGCGCCTCGACCAGAATCGTTTCCTCCTCTTGCGGCGGCGCGCGCTCTCCACCTCGTCCCTCACCCGATTCTCCGCCGTTCGCACCAGCCGTCTTGTTCATCTTCCCGGAGCCAGCTTTATTTCGATTTCCCCCTCCTCCACCTCCAGCGCCGGCGCCTCCCCTGTCCGCGGCGAAGCCCTCCCACACCCAGCTGTTTCCGCGCAGCGCTTCGTCCCACAGGTGGGTGTAGGACTTTTTCACGTCTTTCCGTTCTTGCTCCTCCCGTTTCTCCTTCTCCCGCAGAAACTCGCCCAGCTTCTTCACCGACGACGCCCTCTCGGTTTCGTACAGCTCCTTCAGCAGCTCCTCGACCTTGGTGTAGATGGTCACGCGATTCTGCAGGTTTCGCCGCCTGCACTCTGCGATCAGGTGGGCGAGGGCGACCACGAACGCCTTCGTCGACAAAAGCCCGGTGGCGCCGTTCTTTTTCAGCTGCGTCTTCAGCTTCTCGACCAGGTCCGGAAACCCCCTTGAGGTTGCCATCAGCGACTGAAACTGCTCGGTGGCGAGCTGCAGGTCGAGCGGCGGGGTTTCGTCCAGCGAAAAAATGGGCCCCAGCAGCCGCTGGCGGTCGTGGTACACGTTGTAGGACGGGAGCGCGACCAACTTGTGCAACCGGTCGAAGATCGCGTACAGAGTCGCAGTTGGGGTCGCCGAGCTGTACGCGGACGCCGCTCGGAGATGCTGTTGTGATTCATCTGGCGCCTTTGCCGCCGCACTTGCGAAAAGCGCGTCCAGATGCGCTCTCGAGCGGCAGCGCACGAGCCCGCAGTAGCCGCGCCAATCCGCGCGCCAGCGGACGAGGGCAGCCATCGTGGACTCAGAAGTACTTGCGCTTGCCGCGGGCGCGGCACCACCGCTCCCGTTGTCTTCCCGATACGCCTCTACCAGCGCGTCGACAAGTCCGGCGCAATTCAACGCACTGAAGGGAGAAGGTGCGGACGTCGCTGACGAAGAAGATATCCTTGCTGGGGAAAATTTTTCCTGAGTACAGCACGAGGATTTCCCGGTCTGATTAACCTCCTGCACGAGGGACACGCCGTCGAAGAGGAGCCTCCTCTGTGGTCCAGTTGATCGAAAACTTCCACTAGCCTGTGCGAGAGCTTTTTCGTACTCCGCTTCCGGGTCGGCGTAGGCTCCGAAAGGGTGGAACAAGGAAAATTTTCCCTGCAGAACGAGGAAACTGTTCGACCATGACCCCGCGGCGGGCGCCTCATCCCCTTGTTCGTCCACGCCAGCTGCACGACCCGACGGCTTTTCAACCTCCGCCCCGGCGCGTCCATCGATCTCTTTCAGTAGTTCCAGATCCGGGTCCGAGAAGTTGCACACTCCCAAACGCAGCAGCTTTCCCTTGCGCTGGTATTGCTTCATCACGCCGTAGACGAATGCGAGCTGCTTGCCGAAGTTTACCTTGTCCAGTTTTTTGCCCTGTAGCTCGGTGACCGGGTGGTGGATCAGGTAGAGGTCCACGTAGCCGCCGAATTTCGCGCACGAGGCCTCGATGCAAGACGCCGGATCGCCCCAACCTTCGTCGGGCAGCTTCGTGGAAATGAAAAACTCCCCCCTCCTCCCCTCTTGGTTTGCGATGCACTCCGCCAGCAGGGTTTCGCTGTCGTCGTACGTCGGCGCCGTGTCGAAGCGGCGGCATCCAACCGAGATGGCGTGGTTGATCAAATCCTTCAGCTCCGAAGGGTCTTCAGAAACCTTCCACAGTCCAAGGCCGAGCTTCGGCATCGAGGCAAGGGGGCCCCCGTCACCTTCAGGGGCGCTCGAAGTTCTTGCCGCTGCTGCTTCATCTTGATCTTGTTCGAGGGCGATTTGCTGAATTTTCAGCCCGGCGTCAGCGGCTGCTGGGGAGGTTTCCGAAAACAAAACTCTCTCGACCACGCCGTTCACGTCAACGAGTCCCGATTTCGGTCCCTCGGTTTTGAGCACGGCGACCATCTTGTCGCGGAGATCGGAGAGCAGCCCATCCACCTTCTCGTTCAGGCTCAGGTAGCGAGCCAGGATCTGCCAGAAGTGCTCGAAGTTGCCGGCACGGCACGCGTCCTCGCAAACGTTCGCCGCGAAGGCCAGCAGCTCGGCAAAGCCGTAGCCCGAGGTGGCGGCAGGGGAGACGGTTTCCAGCAGCCGAACGACATCCGCGACGTGTAGTGGCGTAATCTTTCGTAGGTGGGACCTCCGGAGCACGAAATCGCCGACAAGGCGCGGCCGGACATTGTGGCTGACGGGAGCCGGCGACGTCCTCTTGCTCGTTGCTCTCGCTGGCTGAGACGAGCCGCTGCAGCGCGTCGAGCTCGTCTCGCAGGCGGTCAGATCTGCATTTGCGCTCGGGAGTGACGACGGGCGCAGACGACGCTCATCGTCGTCCGAGGAGGCAAGGCTCTCTTGATCCTCGCTACTTCTGTCGGAATATTTGGCGGACGGTGCTGGCGGCGCGTCGTCCCCGTGCACGCGCGCCGAGTCGTTGGCACGTGACCCAACTTTTGCGAAGAGAGCGGCAAGCAGCGGGTCACCGGTTTGTTGAAACATTCTTTAGAAGGAGCAAGGTATAAGGTTATGGAGGAGTAAAGTTGTGAGGACACATGGACATGACTACTCTAGCAGGCGGCTTGCGTTATCGCTATCTCGTTTTTTCTTTCACTTTCTTTCCACGCTCAACTCTCGTAGGTAGTATATGATCTACTTACATCTATGGCCATCTTTCTATAAAGACGCGCTGGATGATTGCTTCGCTCAACACTCAGTGGCAGCGAGACATCATGGCAACTCTACAGACAGACGCTTACCGCCTTCAGTGACATAGCCGCAAATTACTTTCGCTACGTCATTTTCCTTGCGTCCGTCTCCGTCCGCGTCCAGGGACGTCCAGCGTCTATCCGACTTTTTTTTGTTTTTTCTTGGACATTCATTGTGTCGTCGCCACAACGCGGAGGCAAGAAAGGAATGAGTCGCAGTTGGTTTTTGACGCAGGAATGCGATCTTCTTCTTCTAAAATCAAAGTTGT
>RXOD01003955.1:0-34817 GCA_005223375.1 Amoebophrya sp. AT5.2 | reverse complement strand
TGGATGGCATTGGATTTGGATGGAATTGGATTTGGATGGCATTGGATTTCTGAAATGCACAGCACATGTGATTGCATCATGCATTTGCATTGTGATTCACATGTTCTTGCCAAGAAATTGATGGGATGGCAAATGAAATTGAAAATGAAATAATCTCTTTCTCTCATATGTCATATCGCTTCCGCTTCGCTTGCTTTCTTGTTCTTCATAGATTTAGATATGTTGATGTTCTGCCTCTGGGGGCAGTAAGATGCATAGCATAGCCGCACATTGATCAACTAAGTGTAAGTTCCATTGAACAAATACAAAATTGCAAGTGATCATGTGTTTAAATGGTGTTTGGTGGCTCAATCATGAAGCTTTTTCCATCATGCTGTATGTTTGATGCATGCCCAATGGGCATGCACTCCATCGATCCACGCTTGTCATGCATTTTCGCGATACCATAGTCGCGCGCCTGCGAACTACAGCTTGCGGCCAAGCTTCGCCAAGGCAGACCAGCGCTTGTCGTCAGAAAAAAAAAAAATCAGAAAAAATACTATAGTCGCTGGTTGCGAAGATGTGTCGTCTACGGTTTGGTATGGATGAGGTTCGTTGGTTGAAGAATCGACTCGATGGGGACACCGCTCTTTGCGTTTGCATGAGAGCCACAAGTAAGTCACAGATTCTTGGCGAAAATGAGTTGTCTTCCACTCATTGCACAATGACCACTCGCGCAGCACCTGAATTTGTTCCCAAGCTCCTCTTTACCTAGGTACATCTAGAACAAATCTTCCATTTCTGACTCGTTTTCTTCTGCCACTTTTGCTCCTTCTTGTTTCGCCGTTTGCGCGAAGCTTTTGTATTTCTGCAGGAGCTCTTTCGCCTTCTTCGCCACCGCGCGGTCCTCGTGCTTCAAATACTTGGTGAGGACGTTCCCGACCTTCTCCTTCTTGAATATCTCCAGTGTGAAGTCGAAAGCGTCCAGTTTCCGGAGGTAGCCCATGGCGGGCTTCCAGTTCACGAGAGGCTCATCGTACGTACTCTGACTCAGCCGACCGCACACCGCACGCACGTCCGCCTCCGATCGCACACGAGCCACGTGTGCCTCGAACCTTTGTATTCAGAGTAGATCAACATGGGCGTTGAGCTAGAGAGCGCCTCATGATGGGATGCTTGTTTGTACTGCTTCTCCTCATAGTTTACTAGTATAAAACTTTCTATACTAGACTATTTTATCAGTGACCAGTCGTGGGGGGCAAAGACGACCCAAGACTTTGGTGCTTGTCGTAAACGTGCTGCGCAAAAATTTCCAAGTGGGAGTTGCGAGTTGGTACCCGCTGAGGCGCACGTAGCTCGTCCATGCGGCGGCGTTTATAGCAATGACGAAGGACTTGTGGGAGCCGTTCCCAAAGTCGAGTTGGAAGTCTTTGATTGGGTCGTGTTCGTCGAACAAGGCGGTCATTTCCTGCAGCAGAAATGGTCGGCAAGCTGCAAACCGCATTGCGTCTTTGTCCGTGTTGAACCGCTTCTTAAAACTCGCTCCGGGACGGGAGAAGAGCTGTGCAGCGTGTAGGAGTAGATGAATCTAGATGAATCCTTGCTCATCGAAGTACAAGAAGTCTTTCTTGTATAGCACTACCAAGATGAACTTTCTATACGTAGGCCGAAGATCTTTCAATCATTCAAAGTAGGCACCAAGTTCTGCTTCTCCCCGTCCGAGAGCAGCAATTTGAGCCACTCCTTCAAATCCGTAGCCATGATATGCTTGCACCGTTTTCGAATCATCTCCTTGTCCTCCTCCAGCATCTGCTCGATATGCTTGTACTCCCGGTCCCCCTGCGGCAGCAGACTGTTAATCTCCTGTTCAGGTTGTTTTTCACCGAAGATCAGCCTCTTTCTTGCGCCCAGTTCTAGTGTACTGAACAGGCTCTCATCTCATCTTCTGCGAGAGAGAAGAGAGATAGGTACGCACAAAGTAGAGCCGATGTTCGCAGGAACTCGACAAGACGTACCATAGCGTAGGCGAGAGGAACCAACATGAACAAGATCTTTTCTTTGTGATGTAAAAAATATAAATTTACATCTAGTACCGTCACTTGCGGATGGCAAGTACGCACGAACTCCCCGGTAAACCTGTCGCGGAGCATGATCGTCTGCTGCCCACCATACTCAGTACAATCTTTCAAACCGTAGTACGTAAAAATGCGGTCGTCCTTCGGCACACCCTCCCCCGTAATTATTTGGCACTGCACTTCGAAGTAGCTGTGTTGTCAAGCAACAAGGAAGTGATACAATTGAAGATTCTCGAAACCCATCCGCAACTTCTAGCGAAGTAGACGTACAGGTAGATGAAGAAGCTTAGGATAGGATGATGAGAGACCATGAGACTGAAAGTGCAGCTCATTCATTGTCGTCACCAAAAATGCAACTCCGGAAGAAATACCAGTTCACATCATTTGTTGTTTTTGCGCCGGGCTTCACGAGAGTCCATATTGGCTCCCCGTCCTCGTTTCGGTATGGAAAGGAGTACTGTGACCATGCCAACGTCTTTGAATCTTGTTCGTCGGTGTAGAACAAATCGGGCGGGTCTGGTGGACCCTGCTGCTCCTGCTCCTGCTGCTCTGGGAGCGCAAGTGCCTGCTCGTCAGTACCGCCTTCCTCGACAACCTGCATTTCTTCGGCTTTTCCGTCCGCTGCTTCCACATCTCCAGCGTCACCAGGGGCCACCTGTCGTATGTGGTTCCTTCATTGATTGCGAAGCAAGTAGCTGACGCCGAAGTAGGGTAGAAAAACGTCCAAGAGATTCCGTCTTTTTTTACGGATAAACTACGTGTACGTTCAAAATGACCATAAATAAATGACGATGTAGACGGGCAAGCGATCGCTGTACCTCGCCTCCGTCCGCCTCTGCGCTCTCTACGGCTCCGGCCTGAGCGTCCTCCTCAGCCTTGTGCCTTGGCGACCCTCCTATTCTTGGGCTCGATGGCTCGCGCTCGCCCGATAGCTTTCTGTTCGGTGAGCTAGGTGGCAGCGACCGCTGCGCCGGCGAGGAAGGTGCAGCCGGCATCGTCCCGACCTTCAGGCTGCCGTCGAAGCTGGGTGTCACGTCCGTGGGCGCAAGGCGCAGTGCACCTTCGTTCGGCTCCCGCCGCGGGGAACGCTCCCGATCGGGCCTCGGAGATCGGTGCGCGGTGCTCGAGCTCGCTTTCTCTGCATCCGCCGCTGGAGGAGGGGGCGCCGGGCGAGCTGGTGCGTCGTGTATTCATACATTCATTGGATCGATTGGGCAGACTCTGCCAGGGTGGGCAAAGCAGTAGAAGTCCTTACAGCGATAGAATGAGCGAAAATCTCTATCGCTCACTGATGAATAGCATATAGGCAACTGCACGTCGGTCAGACGCGACAGCAAAGTTGTGATACGAGACAACGACCATGAATCCTTTCGGAAGCAGCGACGATGTATGTCTATGTGCTGCAAACAAGTAAGTACCATCGCCGAAGAGGTCTGCCATCCGATCATTCTGGAGCTCTGCCTCCGTTTTGTTTACGTCTGGCCCGGGATGCGACATTCTCAGCAGGGTCGAGCTCGTGACCACCAGCGCTACCGGTCACCTTTTGCTGCTGGCGTCTTCCTCTGCGAGTCCCAATTCAATTCGAGAGCAATGGCAAGCTCCACCTTTCCTTGCTGGGCTGGGAGATAGGTGGCCCCTTTAAGTATCAACCTCGCTGCTCCTGGCGGCCAACCCCCTCGTCGTCTTTCGTGCGGTGTCGGCAGAACGGCCTTGCCAACTACGAAGCCCGTTGAAAAAGGGGCGCGATGCGTCCACAAAGTGGATGGTAGGTGTCACGAAATGGCTGGCGTGCGGACGCGGCCCGAACGTACGCTCAGCAATCGGCGCCGAAAGGCGACACAATCGTTGCGATGAATGGATTGAGAGGCCCGACGCGTGGGCGCGTGGTCAATTCGCAATTTGTGGAAAAAGAAGGAGTTTCGGTGACGCACTACTCCTATTCGATTCTGAGTTTTTTTCTATAATCGCGATATTATACGGCTTCTATTCGAGTTTTACCTTCTCCTGCGGCAGAGGTTGCATCGTGTCGCATAGAATCTAGTAGTACGATCAAGATCTACTTGAACTTGATCTTGTTGCAATTCGCCTGGTGATTGGTCATTATGGGATGCTCATCTTTTGCTTCGAGCGAGAAAGTCAATTTTCCAAATTAATCGTATTGACTTATCGGTCCCTCAGTTCGCGATTGTGGAAGCAAGTTGATCGCCTGTCGTCCCCCCCGACTAGCAGAAGTGATAGAAGGTGAACGTAAGCGAAGGTTTTGACTGTGGCGATACTTCGCATCGACTCCCGATGTTCCTGGGCCTGAATCTGATTTGGAAGATCGTCCAACACGCATGTCAATATCGACGCTGAAACCAGCTGAAAAAAGATAAACACGACGCCGCGCCAGCGGCGGCGGCTTCCATGAGGTGCGGGGTATTCGCTCTGACAAACACAGCACTCTCGAAACACTGCAAAGACAGTCGGAACCCCAAAAAGATTCGGCGAGGATGCAACAACTTCTAGAGAGTGCCGTAGTTCTTGCTCCAATTTCTTGTAGTACCTCGCGGCCAACCTCAACAACATCAACAATAGCACATATCGGACCGCAGACCTACCAATCGGCTTCGGCATAGCAAGTACGATCTTGTTTTACATTCGAGCAGTGGATCTCGTTCGTGTTTCTATTTCATCGACTCGCATCCACGCGATCTGCTTCTTTTTTTCGTCTGTCCGATGGATGACGATTTTTCGCATTTGTGGTCGATGCAAAAGTATATGAAATGAACAAGGGTGGAAGTTGCAAGATTGTATTTGCAACATTGATCTTCGCCTGTCTGATCTGATCGACATTGAGTAAACGGCATTCACTTTTTTCGGTGAAACTTTTACTTCGCGTCTGGCGCAGTCAGTGCATCACCGGCACACATGGCGAGTACCACTCTTTCGTGTTGCTCTCAAAGCATCAACAGTCAACAACATCCTTTCGGTTCCCATTATGAGTACACTTCTGAAGGACACCACTTCGTTCGTGCGTGTGGTCAAACATGCATTCGTCAAGCAACACTGAGGTACAAACGGCTACAAAAAAAAGCTACGGCAAGAAGCCCCGTAATGAAAAGGTGCTTCATGCATATGCAAGTGAAGTCAAGAGTATCACAAATGGTCTGAGTGAATGCAATTTTACTAAGTCTTTCGCGCTGTCAAAAATTTTTGGAGGCAACAAAAAATTCTTTAGTTTCCTAGGGCCACTCCTGTACCGCAGCGCTCTCATTACCACGCCTGAGTTCTTTGGCTCAAAAAGGTGGCTCCGCGCATGATGATGAGGGTATGCTCTAATTAATGTAAGAGAGCATTGGCATTGCCGCCGGAGGAGAGCGGTCGTGGCCATTTCTAGATTCTTTCGATTTTGTTTTTGTGCGAACTAAATATCTGTTGCTCATTTATCCTCGTGCGGAATCGTTTATTGTTTCAGATTTCGTGATGTATATGTTGTCCTCGTCCAGCACTCCTCTTACTCCGGGTCTTCAGGACCAGGGTTCATGATTCCTCCGGCGCATCTTCAAGAGGATCATTTTTTACTCTCTGTATTCTCACGAAAGCGTTCCTGCTGTCCCTGTTCTGCACCGCCTTGTCCAGCTCCAGTCCCTGCAGAAAGACGTCGGCGACGCCCGGCCCAAGACCGCTGACCACGTCCCACTTCACGCGCGGGATGTTCCAGGAGCGCATCAGGGCGATAAGCAGTCCCAGCTGGCTCACGGTCGGCGTCGGTTTCTCCACCTCGTTGAACCCATGCTCGCCAAGATACCTCACGAAACGGTTTGAACTTCATTCATTCCGAACTACATCAAAACAGAGAAATTCGTTGACTCAGAATTCATCAGTCTCGACGGACCGAGAGAAATAGGCCTAGTAGACGTGCACGTAGTGGTAAAGGGAAAGAATAACTAAGAGGAGAGTTCTTGTACTTGCTGTCGTTTCCGATGACTTTTTGCACGGTGGCTGCGTACAGGTCGTCCGCCGTAATCCCGTCGTTGCGCCCCAATAGCAGCGCGGCGAAATGGAACACCGAGTTCTTGGGCGTGATGCCCACCACAATTCCCGCACGGTCTTCCTACAAAGGTCCAGCACGATGAAGATTTTAGTTTTACTACTTCATGTGCGACACCGCACTAACTCTATGTATCACGAGGAAATCAAAATGAAAATAAATGCGGTTTCTAAGCACTTTACCATTTAGTCTCACGACAACATCAGAGATGGTTTCATGATTGCTAGGAGCTTTTAAAAATCGTGAAGCGTTACTTCTAGATTTGCTTTTACTTTTAGCAGGAGACCACAGGTAGTACGTGTCTGTCTTCTTGCCCGCCTGCTGGCGGCGGGAAGTTTGGTTTGTGTCGGTTCAGTTTCGCCTCCATGGTCGCGAGGAAGTTGTCGAATCCCCTTTTGGTCACGGGGTTGGGGTCCAGTTTCAGCATGCGTGTCGGGTCCAGCGTTTCCCGTGCCACGGTCTTCATCAGCGTCCCGAACGCCTCCCAGCTGCCGCCCTCGTACAGGTGCGTGTTGGAGTAGCGGTCGGTGTACTGGACGCTGTGCCCGCCGACGTCGAGTACGGCGGGCGGGAGCGGGTCGCGGTAGTGCACGTGCTGGAGAAACAGGCCGCGCTGCCCCACTACGGCCTCCTCCTGCTGGGACAGCACCGCGAAGTCGGACACGCCCGCCACCTCCCGCAGCACGCGCGCGTACGCGTCGACCGAACCACCACCCACCTTGCGGAAAATCGACGTGCCGCGAGCCATGATGTGCACCTGTGTTGAAAGTAGACGCCATCGATGTCGATCTGTGCTGGCGATCAGGAGGGGCGAGCAAAATCATAAAACAACCCGCTCTACTGTTATAAACACTTACACTTTACGGAAACAAGTAGTACGTCATAGTGTTCGGGAGGTGCGTGTGCGTCTCCGTTTTGCCCTTTTATTTTCCCCATTATCGTTTTCGTTTCCATGTGCTTCTGCAGATGCTCCAGCGCCTTTGTCGCCAAGGAGTGGATCAGGGACGCGCTCTGGTGCATGATCTCCTTCGACAGCGTCGGCTGTCCCAGATGAAATAAGGGGTGTACCATCCCGCTGTCCCAGCACAAAAGTTCTTCTCGCTGATAGATCACCTCGGGCAGCCCCGCCAGTTGCAACTCCCCTTTTTTTGATTTGGAAGTAGAGCTTCTCGACAACTCCCTGTTTTCCCCGGCCTCGTCTTTCGAGGACGCAGAAGTAGTTTCGTCATCCGAGTCGTTCGACCGCGCGTAGGTGTACACGCGGGGGTAATACTCGACTACTGCGAGCTTGTGCATCATGGACCCCACGTCGATGGCGATGACGAATTTCGGCACGCGATCGTTCAGGACGCGCGGCGGATCCGTATTTTTAAGCGATGTGCTCGACGGAGTACTTTGGGCCGCAAAAGTGGTGAGGAGTGGCATCCGCGCCCCGTCGCTGGTAGGATGGAGGGTGGCGGAGGCTGGACCTGGGGAAGTAGATGACTGAGTAGAGAGATGTCGGTGTCCGACAACTATTTGGAAACAGTACATCAAACAGAATTAAAGAAAACAGGAGGCAGTTCTTCTTGTACGACCTCTCTGGTGTGTTCGCGTTCTGTTGAGTCTTCGTTTCGTGGAGCCGAGCATTGCCGCCGCCGCGCCTGCCGAGGTGAGACCGGCCAAAAGGGATTGCGATGGCCGCGAGCTGCGGAAGCCAGAGGTGGTGCTGGAAAGCACCGTGGCCGCGCAGCCCGGGGCTGCTTCGGACTCTTGCTGGGAGGCTCCATAATCTTTCTGGCATGCTGCAGCTGTCGTGCGACCTTCGGTTAATGTTCCTGCGCCGACCGCGTGCGGTCTTCCTCGGAGGTAGTGCGTCGGTGCTGGTGGCTTCACGACGAGTGCAGGCGGGCTGTACATGCTTGTTGCTGCCGGCACGAAAGGCGGCGGCACGACCTGTCCACCATGGTAGCACAGCGTTGCTTGCGCACCAAGACGCGCCAGAGGCAACGAGAAAGCGAGAACCTTTCCGACAAATGCCGGCATGGTGATGTTTATGAATGACAACCACCTAGTACCCTACGGATATGTGCGCTACGCTGATCGGATGAAAAATAAAAGGCAGGAGCCTTTTTGGGAGCGAAGCAGCGAAAACGGACCACGGCCACGCTACGTTATGGTCAGGGCCTGCACGCAACCATACATTGAAAGTCAGCTGCCTGCTGGACGGAATAAAAACAAACTTCGTATAGCGAACGAGACTTGTTCTTGTTCTCCTGAATTTAGTGTTCCTCTTGTCCTCTTGAGAACCAGCACACAGGCACGGATGAGGATCCTTGTGAAAGGCCCAATACTCAGAAAAGGCAGTCACATCTTGCGCTGGCCGAGCGCGTGATAGATTCGAACAAGGTATAAGTGAGATGGATCGGTTTGGCGAACCTAAAGTATCAAGCTAGAATGATCCCTTTCACGACGACTCAATGTTGCAAAGCGAGGCAGACAGTGAAGAACGACTTCCAAGAACAGCTGAAGAGTTACTTCCACGAACGTTGGTTTGTGTGAATAAGTTTCTGTGGCCTGATATCAATTGATTCGAGACGGATGCCGATTGTTGCGAGCATCGCCTGCGCATTTAGTGTACTAGTTCATCTTTTTTAAAGAACTTTTGTTTATGCAGCGCAAGAGTCGTGGTAGAAGCCAGCGTCCCGGGAGCCGCCGCTACCTAAAGTCCAGCGAATTCTTGTGCGCACTCCAGTTTGTTGGTACAAATGGGTCTTGCTCTTGTTCGTTAGATGTGCTCGCCGGAACTGTCGTTTGGGGCCACTTACTATCATTTATTCTGCTGATTCTGTTCAAGAACGACGGAGGTCGAGTGCCAAAAGCAAGAGTCTCTCTTCCTACCTCTACCGTCGCACCCCCGCCCCCGGACTCGTCCTCGTGTACGTCGCGAACGTAGGCGAATCCGAGCAGCATGACGCACACGCTCGTTGCGGCCAGCGTGGTGTGCAGAACGCCGCGCCCGACCACGTTCCCAACTACGGCTGTCTTGGCGAGGCACTCGCTGGCCACAGGCGCGACGAACTCTTGCATGCCCTTTTGGAGGCTGGAAGTGGCCGTCGCGGTCGCCGTTGGCAGGCTTGTCTTGGCGGTGCTGGGTCGGTCGAGGCTGCGGTACTGCTGAAGGTGGTTGCGGGTGCGAATGGAAATCTGCCGAATCATCTTTGTCGACCCACTGTCTACCTTTGCTTTGGCTCCAATCAAGCAATGATGTCTTTATTGAAAAAGCAGCCTGCAGCCTCTTCTTGCACACCAACAGGTAGTTGGTACGGTTCATGATTTTTGGCATTTACTAGTAACTAATGGAACGAAGTTCTAGTTCATCCAGTGCGGCACAGCAGAGAACGAGCAGCAGACGTGAAGAAAATCTGAATAATCTTCTCAAACCAGGAAGGACGAATGCAGCTGCGTGATACTCAGCGTTTTAGTTCGCATCTCGCTCATTCTCTTCATTCTTGGTGCGGCTAGACATTAAATTCATACCGGCCTCCTGGGGCTTTCTGAACCCTCATGCCCTTACAGAAGCCGCAGAACCAACGGAACCAACTCCGAAGATAGATGGAACAACAACTTCGCTTTTGACGCTTGCTCTCCTGCGCGCAGTATCTTTCGTGTCGCATACACCATATATTATATTCGATTCAGACGTAGAATCCGTTGCCGTTGAGGCGGTGGAACAAGTGGATGATCTCCGTGTCTCTCGACATTCGCGACACACTGAATTTGAGCAGCTTCAGGACGAACAAAAGGGTCGCCCGGAAGTCCTTCCGGTACTCGCTGAGCTTAATCTGTTGTCCCACCCACCAAGCGGGGTGCTCGTCGGGGCAACAATTCGCGAACGACTTCGTGAAGGCGGTCGCGAGGCGCAGGAGACTGCGGAGATCCGTGAGTAGACTGCCGTCTTTCAGCAACATCTTGTTGGCGAGGTTCTCGAGAAAGTCGGAATGTAGCTGCTGCAGGGCGCGCAGGCCGTGGAGATGGGTCGTGGGTGCCGCTGTTGGCACGGACGTTTTCGTGGAAGATAACCTTGTGCTTTCGCGGTGGGGAGCGAACGTTTTTTGCTGACGACTCTTTCGTGTTGACGGGTGTAGCACTTGGCCCGCCGGACGAGCGGATATCGCTGACGCAGCGCGAGAGGTATCGTTGTCGGCGGTTCTTGGAACGACGAGGCCGTATCTTCGCTCATATCGGTTGCTCTGTGCGCTTCTCGCGACGGCTGTTCTTGGACTTGGACTTCTGCCGGCATAGCGGTCGCTACGGGATCTTCTTCGTCCCCCGGCTTCTTTGATTTTCTCGCGTCTGCCACGCGACTCGCTTCGGCGCCTGCTGCTGCGGCGGCGGACGGAACCGTTCAGCAGCTGAGCACCGTGCTGTTCTTCTCCAAGTCCTTCGCCGCAGCGCGCGAGCCCGCCCCCGACCTCCGCGGCAACCGCTTCCTCAAAGTCCGCAATGCTTTCCGCGACCCGCATGCACAGCGAGGCTTCCAGCCCGTCTACGAAGTGCAGCATCTCCCCGCGCAGGAGTTGGGCGTCGTGCAGCAGCAGCTGCTCGTCCATAACGGTCGCGCGAACGTGCGAAAAGAAGGTCGTGCTCATCCGCAGTAAATTTCTCCGCGCGGATTTCACCTCCCGCAGAAAGTGGAAGCACCGCGAGTATGTAAGCATTTGGATCGGCGCGAAGAAACCGGGTATCGCGGTTTGACTATGGTGCTGGTGTCGCCAGCGGAAGACGGGCAGCTCCGCCAACTCGGGGGTCGGCTCGTGGTTCGTCCGCGCTCCTGACGGTGACGAGGAGCTCGAGCGGCGACGGTCGACCACCAGCAAGCTGTCGACGCACTCCTCAAGAGCGTGACGGTCGAGTTCGACAGCGGCTTCTACTGCGCTCACTCCGCCCCCTTCCGAATTTCTGCTTTCAAAAGCTGTACCTATGTCCGGTTTCTCCAGAAGTAGGGACCGGAGCGCCTTCTGCAACTGGTACGTCGAGAGTTCCGCTGCCTCTTCCGCCGGCGTCGAGGATGCCGACAAGTGATGCTCCTGAAACATCAATCGATCTGAGACCTCTACACTTTGGTGCAGGGCGACTAACTGCAGTGCCCGCAACACAATCCGTAGCGGACCCCGCGTTTCGTGCATGAGCGCGCCCAGAAGGCGCCGGCTCTGCTGCAACGCCAAGTAACGGGCGGCGCTAAGAACTCGGTGCCGCTCTGCCTGGATACGCAGGAGTGGCATTTGCAGCGGGGAGTGTTCGTTTATTTGTGGAGGTTCTACTCGTGCCGAATCAGTTTCTACTTTCTCGTGCGGAGCAAGGACAGGATCAGGATTCGCAGCATGATCAGACGGATCCATCAAGACCGCGAAGGGTGTCTTTTCGCACGCAGGATCGAGCTGCAGCCGCAGCTTCACGATGTCTCCCGCCGTCTGCGCGTCGCGGCCGAAAATCTGTGCCGGCAACACGCACACTTTACCTGCCTTCCACCCACGACGATCGCTGCAATTCGTTCCGACGGAGGGTGCTTTCATGCAAGCGTCTGCCGCGCCATACTTGTTCCACTTTGCCAAGTCGCTCTCGGCGTGTCCGACCAGACCACGCCACAGCGGGAGGAAGATTTCGTCCACGCTCGCCAGGGCCTCCAGCTGCTGCAGCAGCAGGAGCTCGGACTGTTCTCCGTACACACAGCCACAGCTGTGCGTCACGTCGAACAGAATGCGGTCGAGGACTGCGTGGTACTGCAGAAAAGGACGTATTCTCCTCCGTAGCGCCGCCACGAAGCGGATCGCCCTCGGGCTCCTCCGGCGGGGGGGAGCCGGTACTGCATCCAGAAAGTCGTCGACGTAGTCGCGCAGAAGCGCTAGCAACACCTGGCCCAAGGTGCGCCAACTGCCGCGACGAGGCGGGGTCGCTCGGCTGGACGGAGAGGAGGACGAGGGAGATGGCTCTCCGCGGCGCAGTACAAAATAACGGGCTGCACTAAACGAATCGGCGTCGCCGGTCCATGCAGCGGGAGCGGCGGTAACAGACGCTTCATCAGCTCCGCCTAGCCTATCAGCGCTCGTCCTAGGGTCGACGCGAGGATTACTAACCCCCTCGTTTGACATCAAAAATGCAATGTTCGCAAGCGAAAGCTGTTCGCTGTCCCACAGGGTCTCCATATGTCGGTCGCCGCTTAGTAAACAATTTGCGAACTCGCGGACCTCGTGAATGCACAAAGCCCAATTCCTCACGGTGTCGACGAAATTGCGCGCTGGTGTGCCGACATTATCGGCAGTCGGCCTGTAGCGCGGTCGATCGGGCTCGGAGTCGGTGGAAGGCCTCTCGAGTTGCCCATCGTAAGACTGGCGCAGACCTTCAGGCGTCGACAGTGGGTGTTTCAACATCTCCACCAGGTCGCACTCTGAACTACGAGGCCTATTGCGTTGCCGTGTCCGTGCCTCCGTTCGCTTTCGCTCAGTTCTTGGTGCTGCACTAGCACTTCTACTCGGGTCCACATTTGAGGCCGCAAGTGTCCATTTTTCGCGGTCCGTCTTACAGGGAAAAAACGTCTCGGACAGAATCTCGCGCCCGGCAGCAGCATAATTCCTAATTGGTTCCACCTCCTGCGTGTTCTCACCGTCCGATGGCGGAGGTATCTTCTTTGCCCCCCGGAATCCAAGGGGCGGTGAGGATCTCTGGCTGCTGCTGCTGCTGCTGCTCGTTGCTGGTGAGAGCAGCTCAACACTGCGCCTTCGGTGCCTGCCCCACGACCCACTGCAGGCGTCTTCCACCTCCGTCGATGCCGTGGACACGTCTTCCCGCCACTCGCCGTACGCCTCGTCCAATTCTACTTGATGTTGATGCGCCGCTGCAGAGGCGAACGGGTTCAGATCCTGCAGATCCCGTGCTCTCTGCTGCGCCTTCTTTTCCCGCAGCTTCCGCAGCGCGCCCACCATCGCCACGGGGACCGTCAGCGGCTCGTGCGCCAGCGCGAACAGCAGTTCCAGTATTCCGTAGCGCTCCCCCTCCTCCGCCGCACCGACTCCCAGCCGCTTGTTGTTCCCGTGGTCGGAGGTCTTCGTTGTGTGCTGCTGCGCGTTGATCATGGCGTTCGCAGCACGCCACGCCGCTTCGTCCTCCTCCGCGAGAAACCGCGTGTAGTCGCGCCAGGAAGCGTTGAATATCGCGGCCTTCGCGTCCTGCGCGTGCAGCCGGAGCTTGCGCACGAAGTCCTCCCGGTTGCGCGTCGCCACCGCCTTAGAGTCGTCGAGCGACTCGGAGGACGCCTCGTCGAGATAGTTTCGGGCCCACGAGACCGCCTCAGTGACGTTGCTGTCGGTATCGAGCGCGACGGAAGAAGGCCCGTGGCGAAGACTGTAAACCACCAGCCGGTTCAGCTGCTTCACAATCGCAGCCTGCCGACGCTGCTCGACGGAAGACGCCGCCATCTTGGTAGATTAAATGGCCGCGATTTAAATTGCTTTATGCGCTTATTTGGCGTGCGTCCTACATCTGTTAGAAAAAGCCAAGACTAGAAATTCATCACGATCACCATACTACTCGTTCTTATCCCTTTGCACCGATTCTCGAGGCAGCCCTTTAATTTTTCTTGTCCTTCGTAGTCGGTCGTGCTTTGGTCCAATTGAAATCTAAAATGATAGATAACAACGAGGAGCACGACATTGTGGGTTCTGCTGGAAGGAAGATGGTCGCTGCAGCGCATCGAGCGAAAACCAACCAATGCACGATTGCTCGGTCGGTGATCAGAGCCTTCAGATGAAGAGAACAGAGTCGCCGGAACAAGAACAACATTCCAAATCAACACACTGGGCGATCAGTTTTGCGTAGGGCTACCTATTGGTAGTCGAGCATTCCCAGCCGAGATAGCGAAAGTTTTGGTTTAAAAATGGGGTCAAAGAAATCTATCGTACAGGGCTGTTTTCCTATGTCGTGGCAATTCCAAAATTATACATTGTCGGTAAATGAATCAATGTCGAGTAGCCACCGGCGCCTCCCAAAGTCGCCGCGATTTTCTCGCTCAAAACAAACATCAAGCAAAACAATGTTGTTCCCGCTCTGAACAGGTCGTGTATCAACATCAAGCAAAACAATGTTGGACTTAGAATGGACATCTTCAGAAAACGCAAAACTCAAACTGCCATATCACGCCGAATCCTGGCGCGGAGGTCGTTTCGCCGATCTGCGAACAAGCAACCTCTGCCTACCGAAACAGTCTCGGTCCCGTTCCCCGTACGTTCCGCAGATTCATGGTGGTCACGTCACGTTCCGGGACGAGTGTCGATTCTGTGAAGTGATCGAGTTTGTTGGCCGGGTTTGGGCTGAGCGCAAGCGTCTGTGCGTACAGTGTTCGCGGCGTCATCGGGTGGAACCGTGGGTGCAGCGGCAGCCCCGGCTGGAATCGCGGCGCGTTGAAGATGAAGGAGCGGGGTGGGAAGCTCATCATTGGCGACTCTTTGCCCGCGGCGCGCACGTTGTCGTAGGGGCTTGCCACGAGCTGCATCCGCGGGCCGACTGAGACGCTGCGAACCAGACTAGGCCCGTTCGCGTGTCCGGCCGGCCGGCCGAACTGCGGTTGGTGCGGCGGGTACCGGTACAGCATGTGGTTGTCGGTGTTGTTCAGGAACGTACTTCGCGGGAAGTACGTTCGGCCCCAACTGCTCCGATGATGCTTCGCGTAGGCCGCATCGACGGACTGCGCGCGAGATTTGGATGCTAGACGGCACACATCATTTCGATCTTCGTTGTAGTGGCCGTGCGACCGCTTGTGGCGGTGCTCGCCGCTGCGGCCGCGAGGCTTGTCGCTTTCGCGATGGCGGCTGTAGTTGCCCGAACGTCGCCTGGGGCGGAAGTACTCTTCGTCGCTCACCGTGAATTGGGGCTTGTGCGTCCGCGTTAGACGAAGGTGCAAGTCGTCGGAGCGGGCCGATATGATGGTGGACGAGCGGTCGGTATCCAGATTGTAATACTCGCGAGCCGACTGTGAGGCCATCGTTGAAATTTTTGCTGCAATGGGCAGCTGCTACTATATTTGTTCAACACGTTACCAGTATAGTGGTCCCGCTTCTGGTACTGGTTGAGTTTCAGTTCTTCGAGGCATCTCTGTGAGGTAGAGTCCAAAACACGACTTGGAAACGAAAGTGAATAATTCGAACGACGTTCTTCATTGATAATAAGAATCTTCGACGACTCGCACGTGCACAGCTCGGGTATGCGAAACCACAAAATCGACAACTCAATCGCGCACTGGCGGCTGCTAAGCGTTCTTGGCTTGGACAGAAAAAGTGGTGACTTTTTCCTATAGCAAAACAAAGGGATTTGATCCTGCCAAAATTGAATCAATACGTTCGATCACTGGGTGCGGAAATTTATTCGCGCCGCTCCGTAGTTCTTGGTGCATTATTCACACAAAATTTTTATCTCAACTTTGGTCTTCGAGACCACAGCACCCGCCTGCAACCAGCCATGTCACTCCGCAATCCATCGCCATCGCCGAAAATTTCACGCGTCAGCCCACTTTACCGCTTCCGCCCCCCTCCGTAAACAACCCTTCGCGAGCAGCGCTCGCACTCGCACTCCGACCGATCCCTGCTCCTTCCGATATGTCGACGTGCAGGTCCGGCTGAAGGACTTTTTGCTGGAGTTGCTCCCAAGTCGCTTTGTCCACAAAATCGTGAATCGCCTGCTTGTCCCGGGCATATGCGTCCGCTGCTGGTTTCCAAATCTGCGTGCTGTCCGGACCTGCACTTCTATCGGTGAGGAATTCGTGCTCGTGCGCCGCAAAGTTGCTGCGGCGGATCTCGTTCGCAATCTCGTCGTCGCGAATCCTCTTCTCTGCTGCGGCGGCCCTGTCGGCGACCTGTTTTGCCTGCATGCCGCGGGCCTTCCGCTGCTGCTCCGCGAGTGGTGTGATATCGTGCGTCACCCACTCGACCCGAGGAATCGCAGGGAGACGGAGAGGCTTCGGCGCGGGGGACGTCGTTGGACCCACTGCCGGGATGTCGTAGATGTAAGTGAATCGCCAGTCCTGTATGATCAGCTCGTCACTGACAATCTCTTTTTGGCCATTTATTTCGGTTTCCCCGGCCGGCTTCTTGTTTATTTGCTGCGGCGGCGACGAGGGCGGTGTGCGAGATTTTTGTTGAGATTGACTATTCGCGGCGTCTTTCGAAACAGTAAGACCGGGGTCCGTGATCCGGCCCCCCTCGTAGGTTCCCGAAGGTAGAGGTGGTGGTTCTGTCCCCGTTCTTAACCGAACTTGTCCTGGGACGAAACTGCTTAGCAGCAGTGCCGGCTCGGCGAAGGTGCCACTCAGCCATGGGCTCTGATAGCATGCACACTCGGCTGTTTTCCCGACTGCCTCGATGGGCTGCGGATGGTTCTTGAGGGGCTGGAAATGGGCGCCGGAAACTGCAGCGTCTGTGTGCGGGGAAGCTCCTCCCGCCTCCCGGCCTGAAGTTGTAGGAATAATGCTAGCACTTTTAGTTGCACTTCCACCTACCACTTCTTGTACTTCGATACCGATGTCGTCCACTGGGACGTAGTTGTCGATGAGGTACAGATGCTGCGGCTCGTCCTTGGTGTACCGCCAAAGAGTGTTCTGGAGTACCCCCGGTCGTGGAGCAAGACTTGCAGGAGGCACCCGCCCCGGGCCGGCGAGCCAGCGCTGCGCGGCCACGTCAGTCGCCGTCGGCTCCGCGTCGCCCTCGGAGTAGGGCAGAGTTGCCCAACTACCGTCCGCAATGATCACCTTGCGCAAAAAATGCGTCTCATCAAAAATGTCCTCCTGTGCGCCGACCGCCTGTCCCTTTGCGTTTTTCGCCCGGAAGAACCGCTGCTCGGCTACGGCGGCCGGAAAAACTTGCTCCAGGTAAATCGCGCTGTGTTCGCTGTTGTACAGTCTCTGCATACTGGTCATCGCCTGCAGTACACCAGCGCTGCACAACAGGTCGCCACTTCTAAGGTCTATCTGCTCCTGGTCCTGCTGCTGCTGCTTCGTGGCACTTTGGATTTTGTTTATGAACGCGGTCCGAAAAGGATGCGCGCCCCGCGCCGAGTGCTGCCACGTGGCTTGCCACACCACTCGCTCTGTCTTCGGATCCACTAGGATCAGAAACGCCGCACCGGCGTCAAACTGCGAGAAATGCCGAAACAGCTGCTGCTTACGATCCTCGTCAACCGGGGCTCGTCGCTGCCTCTTTGTCGATGTTGGAGACGAGGAAGGCTGGAATGGATACCAATGCACAACGCCGTTGTTGTTGCGGACTATCCCGTCCATATTTTCGAACGCGCTCCGGTCCGCGGGGGTCGTGTCGAAAATTCCGTCAAAGTAGTTCCAATCGAGGAACGGAAAAGCGCTGGAGAGGTGCGCCCAACAGGTGTCCCACGCGGCAGAGGTGGCCGCGGCGCCATCGAACGGAAGCGCGAAAAACCTGTACTCCTCGTTTTGCTTGGGCGTTCGCACCGGCTGGCCGCCGCAGAGGAAGCGAAACGCGTCGCCATCGGCGGTGATATCTTTCACGGGGTTCGGAGGTTTCGCCGTCGGTCTTGTGTCTGTTGCGGTCCTGCTAGCACTAGCTTTGTCGTCGTCAGTGTTGCGAGAAGCACCCGCCGCAGGTCCGGCGGGGGCGGGGGCGCGGGCGCGGCGCACTACGTTGCCGTTTGTGCGTTCCTTGAGTCGCGGCACGAGCACGGTGACGACAAGGACGCAGAGAATTACCAAGAACAGGCAGATTCGGCAGCGGGCCTCGCGCTTAGCGGCGGCGGAAGGGTTGTAGACATACTCGTAAACGTGCCAGTGCAAACGGAAGTCACCCGCGGAAATGTCTTCCTCGCGATCCGCGTCGTCAGCTGCGCGATCCCCATTCGGGGACGCACTACTTCGCGTCATTTCACTTTTCATCGATGTCGCGGCGGAAGAGGGGGAAAATGATTTGTGTGTACCGATGAAGGAAAATCGAATACAGTGGTCTAGGTATGCTACTCGTCATCAACAAAGGAAGAGTAAGCTGGGGCTGCAGCATCAACACCAACGCAAGCGATGGCGCGTTGGAGAAACTCGAAGATCCGATGAGCTCATTCATCTAGAATCTCTCGGTGGTTCTGGTTTCAACTCTCTTCCTCTTTCTTAGTACGCAGAATTCGACTCTCTGTCTCTTCTTGCATGTCGATCCGAGGTGGCTGCGGCAATAGCGATACGCATCTATCGCAATGAAAGCGCCCCCTGTAATCAAGTAGCCTTCTTTCTTTCGTCATTGCGATAAGCACGATTGCGATCTTCAAACAAGTTCCAATCCATATACTTTCTGTTTCTCCTCCGAACACGATGTGATTCAAAGACGCAGGCAGCTGCTGCTCGATCCATTGGTGGTTCTTCGAGCCGTTACTCACGAGAGCGAATCACGACAAGTATGCGATCACATCAGAATTGGCAGTGCGTGAGGCTCTGGCTTCTGGAGCCCATTTGAGCGGTCTTTTGACCTTCTTTACGTGACTGCGAGGGGGCTTCAAATTACTGCTGCCGGCAGGTTGTGAAGCTATCTTTTTATATTTTTTCATGATGCAGCACATGCTATAGTAGCCTGCAATTCCGGCTCCGCGACCGCGCCGGAACTAATCAATGAATGTGGCAAAACGTAGTTTCGAAAGGTGGCGCGCAGCACCGTGATCGAAGCCGGAAAAACGTCTCATGAGGGGTAGATTTCTAGTCCATCACAGAGCACCAGATATTTTTGTAGAGAAAGACAGAATTTTCACGTACTACGGAAAGGTTGAAAATTTGGCCGATGGTGTAGCTAGGTGGGGCACATTTTTCGATTATGAACCGAGGAGAAAGGCAGAGGCACAGCGATAGCTAAAATTTATAGTCAGTTTAGTAAACTAACAGGTTATTTGCTACTTGTACCAAGGAAGAGAGAAAGAGATGAAAGAGAGAGACCGACGAGCAGCAGGTCCCAACAAAGCTGCCGCCAAGCCATGTGAACCTGGCGAGCAAATCACGGAGAGGGTTTCTCCTGGGACCACAGGAAGTTGCTTGTACCAAGCATATCCCAGGCGCTTGCATTTTTTCAAGTGTAGTCTCTGGGAATGCTTTGTTTGTGGATGTGATTTTTGGGCGTTTCTTACCAATCTTCCGGCCCCGCAGCGCCAGACGTCGTCTCCGCAGCAGTGCCAGCACCACCTGCCACACTCGCCGCAACATCTGCAGCATTTCCCAAAACCTCCCTCCCGGCTCCTTCGGCCACTCCGTGCAGTAATTCTGCCATGCGCAAGGTCGTTTCCTCGACTTTCTCAATAGGATTGGCATTGTTTTCCACCAAGACGTCCTCCACCGTTTTATCGAAGCAATGTGTCGCGGCAATCACGACGTGCAGGGAGCAGTTGGTGATGGGCATGGCCCCGCTCTTCGTCAACGCGTCGAGGAGATCGAATGCCTGATTCTTCTCGTCCCGCAGATCCTGGGGGGAAAGCGTTTGCGTCTCCGCCGTGTCCTTGAGGAAAAACGACTTCGGGGCGGTCCGGGACCAGGAAGTGCCGGGTGAAATGATGGTGGGACGAACAGCGTCGTTTGCTTTCGTTTTCGTTTTCACAGCAGATGAGGCTCCGTCTTGCTTTTCCAGCCTCTTCTCAAGCAGCTGCGGAAGGCTCGTGTAGTCCGCGTGCGCGTTTGGGGCCGAGAGCGGGGTACTAGACGACGTGGCCGGCTGTTGATGTTGTGCTCCTGCTCTGTCGGGCGGCTGAAATGTGTTTTGCGAACCGGCCGAAGCGGCAGGGAGAGCGGCGGACTGTTCTGAAAACGAGACGGCAGTAGGCGCAGGCGCAGAACCACCCCCTTTGGCAGCTCCTTTTCCGGATGATGGCCCCTTCGTTCCGGCGGAAAGGGTCGCTTTGCGTTTTGCCGACGCAGGGGCGAAGGCGTCCATGGCTGCGGCCGCGGTGTCGAAGGGAGACGAGTTCGGAGCAACATTGGCGCTGCCGCCGAAAAGACCTCCCCCCGCCGGGGCAACATTCGCGCTCCGAAAACTCGCGGATTCTGGTGCGGCTCGAGCTCGAGGACGCATACTCCTCGTCTCCATCTGCAGGCACTCGTCCTGGTACATACTGGAGCCACCACGGAAGTCCTCTGATGATGATGATGCGTACGGCCGCCGCCGCAGTTCTTCTTCCTCGACTTCGTCCAGTTGGCCCTTCTTGATCACTTCCTGCACGTTTCGCACGTTGTTTCGTACTTGCTCGAGCAGGCCCCGCCGACGTCCTTGCTGCCCATCCTCGTTTTGGGTTTGGTTCTCCATACTGACAACATCCACGAAGCCGTCCAGGTGGTCATCCAGCGCACCAACACCATTAGCCCCCGCGTTCAACAAATCTGTCGGGATCTGGTACTTCACGAACAGCCGCATGAGGTCCTGCGTCAGCTGGATTTCTTTTGTCAGACTTTCCGCGGGGAGGTTCAAAGCGCGCTCCAGTTGCGGCTTCACCTCCACAATCAAGACTGCAAACAGGGTCGACTGCAGCTGCATGTTGCGGAATGCCTTCGCGAAGTCCTGCTGCGGCTGCGATAGAGATTCGATCGCGTCGCGGAACTCGGATGCGGATGGGATCACGGACAGGTCAAGCGGCACGCGCAACTCCGCCTTGTTCTGGACGAGCGCAGCGTGCGTGGGCTCAAACTCCGTTGCGGATTTGATGCGACCAACCATGGCGACCACATGGCTGAACTGCCGAGCGCGTGCGGCGAGAAAGTAGCGGCTCTTGGTTTCGTCGGGTTCGATACCTGTGCCGATGTTTTGGAATTCTCGGAATCCAAACTTCAAAAAACTGGCTCCCGTGGATTAGTTTACGCAGTGCGATTAATATCGATACAATTTGGCGTCATCTGCGTCAACATTCATTCTCTTTCTCAGCGACACCGCGACACGGAATTCAGCACAAACAAGTCCTCGCACACGTCCAGTTACAGTACTACAATAGGTAGAACTAGAAGTTAGTAGAAGAATACCATCGACGCACCACATGATGAAGATGAACATGATCATCTTCATGCCCAACCATAGATACATTCATAGAGATACCACTGCTGCCGTCTTGATGCGAGGCTGCGGCCTGCGAGAACTCGTGCACCAGCCAGAAGTGCAAGTTGCGCTGCCCGAGAAACTTCACATTCGTTGTGGCCGAAAGGGGAAAGGTCATCTCGCTGTGCACGTGCTGGGCGGGGACCGTGTTGGTGAGCGTGTGGACAGGTTCGATTGTAGCGCCATTCGAAGCTACCGATCTGTCGGTCGCGATTGTCTCGAGGGACAGAGAAGCCTCCGCCGAATGTTTCGGCGACCGGCGGATCGCGTACGAAAATCCTTTGGGAGCGCGGTCGGGGCGAAAAAGCTGCTGGTGGTGAAACTGCATGTACTGCGAGAAATCTCTCGGGCCGATCTTCTTGCCGATCGCATCTTGCAGCCGCTGGCGCAAGAGCGCTTCGAGGTAGTTGATGCTGAGCCCCCAGGCCTCCGCTGTCCGCGCCAGGTGCGCCAGCGCAACATACACAAAGGCAGCACTTCCGCTCGCGATCGTGTCTTTCGCTTTTCCCGCTCCGCTTTGCTCGTGGTCTCCTAACTGCTTCTGCAAACCCGATCGCACAGCAGCGAGTGCTTTCGCTTCGCACTCTCCCAGCTTATATCTGTGCTCCCTGTGCGCGTCCTTCCGCGTTTTCTCCTTTCCTTCAGTTTGCCCAGCCGCAGAAGCAGGACGCACTTCTTGTTCCGGGACGAAAAGCGGTAGCACAGCCGGCTGCAGGGCGGTGGATCGCACGGCCTCCGCACACGCGTCCGAAAAAGACTGCCTAGTGACGTGGGTCGTTTCGACCTTGGACGCTTGAGACCCCTCGTCCTCCCGAGCAGCCACTGGTTCCCCGACGTGATCCAGCACGCGCGCAAAAACCTCTCCCTCCAGCGCCTGCAGCACGCCTTGCGTCCACTTTGCCAGCTGCATGAAAAAAGAAACCGCTGCCGCCGTGTCGTCGTTGCGGCGCGGCGTGTGACAAGCCTCGCTGGTGCGGTCGATGCAAAAGTTCTTCTGTCCACCAACGGCAACGTTGTTCTGGAGCAAAAACGTGATGTCGAGCGGCGGCGTGCCGCCGCGCTCTGCCAACAGGAGGTCCGGGCGCGGCGGTGTGTTACTCGCCGTTTTCAGAACCGCAGCGCCGGTTTTCCGGACAAGCGAAACGGCGTCGAGGACCTTGGCATCGAGGTTGCCCGCAGTGATCTCAAACTCGGTTTGCACCGTCCAGTAGTAGTCCGTGACGGTGGTAAACACAGAAGTCGTGGTGGTTCGCTCGTCCTCTCCGGAGCCCCCGAAAATGCCCCGGCTGGTTTTCGTCTGCTGCACAACCTTGTGCTTGCTCTCCACTTCTCGCGTCTCTTCCCGAAGCAACGTGGACCGCGCACCACAGCGGAAACGCAACACAACACTACCGTTCGTCTGAAGCGCGGGTAACTTTTCGAAGACAACCTTCTTGCCTCCAACGGCTCCGCCATCTTGTGTGCAGCTGTCGTCCAACGCGGTGAGCACTTCGACCACAGAACGTAGAGCCGTGTTGGTCCACGCTTCGGCAAGATGATAGGTGTCCTCGAACTCGTGCGGCACGTCGGCTAGAAAGCAGGGGTTCTTGGCGTCATTGAGTACCTGCCGAGCGGCCGTGAGGGCCTCATTCAGCTTCGCATGAAATCGCGCAATCTCGAATTTGTGCCACGGACTCGCGAAAGGAGACGCCGAGCCACCGGGGTTGTTATCCCGGCCGCCGAGCAAACCCATGACGAGTAATGCAAGTCCGGCAAAGTAGTATGGGAAATGTAAGTAGATGCGACAAGCGCACTAGAATTGACACACTTAGAGTGGAGTCGCGGTGGTTCTAGAGCGAGGTGTCTAACAAATAGTTGTAGCTGCGGAAAACCCTCTTCTTTTCTTTGCAGTGAAAGTAATGCCCTAATATCGGCTTATGGTTTTTTCCTTTGCTTACGCTTTTGAGTTTGGCAACGAAGGTGACGCACAAAAGTGTGCAGTCACTTAGGCTTGCGCCTCCTGCTGCAGTCCACCGCCACTTGATTTCTATTCCTTCGCGCGGAGCGATCACATATATCCGATAAAACTCAAAGTCAAAGTCATTCAGATTCACCACAGTGCCATATTTTGCGTCCTTAAGTGAAGACCGACCCGGTTGAGGAGCAGCTTATTTGTGAAGACCGAACCGGCTCGGGGTGCGAGTGTCAAATGACATGCAGATCCGTTGAGTACTTACGGATCTGCAGCTCGCGGTTCACGACATGCAGATCCGTACGTACTCAACTGAGTGGTCGGCTCGAGTCTGCAACAGATGTCTTCGGTTGCCAGCGAAAAGGATCCTGTCTGTGCCTGAAAATGAAAGAATTCAATGTGTGGACAGTCAAGAATCTATCGAAGCCAGAGGCAGAACTGATATCGAACATCAAGAGCAATGATTCAGAGATCCTCGTCCAGGCGAGGCAGAGCCAATGAGGCGAGAGGTCGTGATCAATCTCTTCGTTGGTCCGGCTTTTGCTTGACAATGGCGGTTTCTGCTATGATGTCGCGTTTCAATCTGTTTTTTCCCTCCGATCCACGTCCAAAACGTGTGCGAGACCGCCTTCATGTAGTTGGCGCTACGATTTCAGGTATGCCTTTTTGAGGACACGCAGCCATCGAGGACGCAGCCGTTATTTGAACATGTCGATGTCGTCAAATAGCTTGTCGCTGTTTGTTTCTTCTTTCGCACCCGTGGCGGTTGAAGAAAAGAAGTCCACCTGGAATGGGTCTTTCGTGCCGGAAGACAAGGGCGCAAATGGATCCGGGCCGCGTGGCGGTGGGCTGGGCGTAACCATGCCTGCTGCTGTCGTCGTCATCGTCACTGCGCCTCGCGCACCGGGTCCGCCACCCCGCGCCGCGGGGGCAAAGAGATCTGCGGAAGTTGTTCTGTCCTCCTTGTTGCTGGGACTTTTACTTTTTGCACCAGTGGATGTGGATGCTGAGGACGAGGTCGCCGGACCACCATTTTTGACATCCTCCCGCGACGCCGGTGAGAGGCTCCGTATTGGCGTCAGATCCGAGAACAAGTTGTCGTTCCGGAGCTTGCGAGATGCCGTATCCTTCTCGATTTCGTCCGCCAGCGAGTCCACGCGGGACAGAGCGTAAAAGTTGTTTTGGCTAGTACTGGCTCCCGTGACCACTCCGCTTGATGTGAGTCGCGCTGTCGTCGTGGTAGGCCCTGTGCCCCCCGCGCCTTCGCCAAGAAAGGTTGGCGCTGCGGAGGACGGCGCGCTCGTCCCACCCGCACCGCCGAGCGAACTAAACAGGTCCGCAATGTCGTCTCTTCTCCCACCGGCTGCTTGTGCGGTGGTGGTCTGCGGCAAACCTCCTTCTATTATTTTGGAACTGCTGGCGCTCGCGCTTGCGCATGCGCTGGTCGTTGGAGCCGCAGCACTAAGTCCTATTCCGAGCAACATCGCGTCGTCCAGTCCGCTCGAGATCTGCTGTGCACTTGGCCCACCGGCTCCGAACGGATCGACCGCTTCTGCCACATTGCCGCCGCCGAAGTCCGCTACCCAGCTGTCTTTCGAGCCGCTGTTGTCTCCGGATGAGGATTCCCCGCCTGCGGAAGTTTCGTGCGTGTCCATCGCTAGGAAATCCACCACCTTCGCGTCTGCCTCATCTGCTTTCTTCAGCTGCAGTTGGGCGGTGGTCGCCGCTGCCAAAGGCGCCCCACTCGCCGTCTTTTTGGCATTTGCTGCTCCTGCTCGCTGCACCACTGGGGCAGTGCGTGGCCCGACCGCTTTCGTGCGAAATTTCTGCATTTCGTCCGCGGCGTCCAGCGCCAGCTGCTTTTTCGAACTGCTCGAAGACGTCGTTGCCGCTCCTCCTGCTGTCGTGCTTGATGCAGCCGACGCTCCACCGCCTCCTTGCACGCCATCGTCTCGCGGCGAAAAATGTTTTTCCACAGACCCCGTCACCTTGCCCGCCGCAACGCCCCGCTTTTTCTCCACCGCTTTTTCTAGCGCTGTTTTCTCCACGGCTGGCTTCATCCCGATGGTCGTAAGAATCGTGTTGCTCAGTGTGTTCTCTATTGTTCCTGCTGCGGTTGCCGCCTCTGCCTGCTCCTTCTCCTCCTTCTTCGACTCGACCAGGTTCAGCACCGCCACTGGGTTGTAGATCGCCCCCTGCAGGTTTTGCGACCGATCGATGCACTTTCTCCGCTTCTCCTTTTTCTGTGCGTACACTTCCTTCGGCGGTTGCACGACCAGCGTGTTGCTGTCCTCGCTGGGGTTCAGGCACGGGTTGCCCTCCCACTCCCAGAGGATGCGGACCAGGTTGCGAGAGTCCAGACGGGAGTTGGGGGACTTGGCGAGCAGCCAATGCAGCACCGTCTCGAGGTTCTCGCTGTACGTCTCGCCAGGAACGAAGTCCGCGGGAAGCTCGTACCTGTGAGTGTAAGCAGCTAATTATTGTGAAGGCGGTGTGAAGAAGAACGGAGAAAGAGATGGCGCAATCGGTACTATTTGCTTCCATACGTGAAGATGAAAACGTTTTTGCTTCTGCGAATGCTGTCCATATACTCGCGGTATTTTGAGATGTGCCGCAAGAGTAAGAGGCAGCAACGAAGAAGAAGAACTACTTCAACTTCGTTCTGGAACAAGAAATAGTACCCAGCGTGCGCTATTGCTAGTGGCGCGGTGCAGTCCTGAAAAGGCTGCTTGTAGAACATGAGCGTGTACAGAATGCATCCAAGTTGCCACTGGTCGATCTGGACGTGTAGCACCTCCTTCTGGTACAGGTCCGCCATCTCCGGAGGCCGATACATCATCGTGACCTGCATCGAAGTTAGATTTTTATTTTTGCAATGAAGGAGCTACTTTCAATTTGTTGCATGGCCATGGCGCTCGTTGGTCGCTCATGATCAATGGTCGAATTCAAAAAGCAAATTTTGCTAAGATTTGAGGACTTTTGTTTTTGAGCTAAGTATAATTGTACATGCTGCTCGTAGTGGTCTTGTCTGCGCATGATTTCTTGGCGGCTGGCCTGTTTCAGGTCGATTCTTTCGCTGGTCCACGAGCCGAAGTCGCACAGTTTCCAGTTGCCGTCACTGCCCATGAGGACGTTCTCTACCTTCAAGTCCTGGTGCACGACCGGCGGCTTGTGTGAGTGCAGCGTGAACACAGCTTCCGCAGCGTCCTGAAACGGCTTCAAGATGTCCACTTCGACGCGCATCTGCGACCCGCGCGACAGAATCCAGTCGAGAAGCGTGCCGCCAGGACAATACTCCAGCAGCATGACGATCTCCTTCTTCACCGGTCCACCTCCCGTCGCAAGCTCGATCAAGGCGCTCTGGTAGAACCGGATAATGTTCTTGTGCTCAGGAAGAGAGGCGAGAATGGCGACCTGGGATTTTAGCGTTCCCGTAGTGTTTTGCGTTTATCGAGCAAAGAAGTGTTTGCAGCTCAGGTGCGGCTCACCATCTGGTTTCAGCAAGCTGCGAGCGGGCTAGGACAGATAAGTACTTAGTCTTGATACAAACAAGCAAGGATCTATGCCTTGATGCAGATTGTGATTGATTTTATTTACGAAAAACATCATCTTCTAAAAAGAAGGTACCTCCTGGTTTGCCATGTCCAGGCTCTTCTTGTCCTGGCAGATCATTTTTTTCAGTGCATACTGGTCCCCGGTTTTGCTGTCCTTGCATATGCTGACGTAGGCGAAACCACCCTCCGCGATTTCCTTCACCTCCTCGACCTCCTGCGCATTTGGGAAGGTATACACCTTCTTGAAAAAAAGCGAATTCAGCCACGACGACATCTTTCCCAATCTGGAAGTGGTTCACGACCCTCGTAGTACGCTTGCGTGCAACAGCCGATATCGGCGACGTCGACCAAGGGAGCCTCCAATGCGGCCGGTAGCAAGCAGCGGGAATCAATAACGCCCAGCTGGTGTGTTCCTCCTGTTCGGCATTTTTCTCTTCGTCAGAGGCGAGGTAAAAATGTACTATACAAAGCCTGGCGTGGAGCTCATGGCAGCTTAGACTGTCAGTCTCGATAGACAGCGACAGCGTTCTCGTTGCCGGCGACAAGGCAAAATATATCTTCAAAAAAATGAGCTGTACCTGTTGATTACAGAGGTCTAACAATGCAATGAGTAGAGAAGCAAGAGCGCGAATCTGCCTGTTGTTGTAACAAGGGAGTATCACAATCACAGTTTGTTTCGGATTCAGGCAAGTCGTGACATGGTACATGATGATGCTCCCTCGGGGGAACAGGAGAAATTTCACCGCCCAAACAGCATAAAAAAATACTCTTTTCCCGCGCAACTCATAGGTGTCCGCGTTAGGACTAGGACTAGGACAATCACAATCTTCACACTTCTGACATTGGAGTCAACCGAGAGTTTGTGGACACACCGAGGAGATCTGCGCGCAACCGACGTCTTCAGGAGCAGGAACACACAATCGCCTTTGCTTTTGTACATTCATGGAGGGAGTGAGAAGGAATGATTTCTTTTCAGCCTGGAGTGTGCCTGTTCTGGCAAAGCTGCATCGTCCCGGAAGAGTGAGCGGAAAAACGTTTGGTGAATTGCACGACACCGCAAGAACATCAATCCAACGAGGCAGTTGAGAGCAGTAAGTCAACTTGCGATAATTTCTTCCTGCCTCTTCCATGATGCGTTATCTTATGGTCCCCCACCATCCGCCCGTTTGCTGTCGCTCGAGGAATCGTCTTCACCGCCTCCTGTTTTTGCGGCAGCTGCTTCACGGATTTTTTCGGATTCTTGCTTTCCGCGATCTACCACCTCTTTGCGTGTTTTCTTTCCCCGGTATCTGTTTTGCCGCGTGTCTTTGCCGTCATACGATTGCGTGATCGGCGCTTCCGCTCGCCGTCGCGCCATTTCTTGTGCCGCCAAGAGCGTGGTGACATTCGGGACGATGTCAACACTCGGCCCGGCACCTCCTCCGGCAGAAGACGGTCCTCCAGTACCAGTGCCTCTCTTCTCTTGCAGCCTTCTCGCTGCTTCTTCGCCACTACCTGCAGCGCTTCCCTTCACAGCTGCGGTTTTACTCCCGGCCCCCTTCAGCGACGTTTTCCTCCGGTCGCTAGATTCTTCGTTGTCCACGACTCGCGGGGGCCGCGGCATTCGTTTATCGACGCGGCTTGTCGATTTGCTAATATGCGTGTTTCCACCTCCGCCGCCGCCCTTGCCACTTGTTCCACCAGCAAGCGAGTGTGGTGTTTCGTCGTCGAACTCTTCTGCAGGAACGCCTTTTTGCGCAGCGGCGGGGCGGCCCGAAGACGTTCTTCTCGTCTTGTACATAGCGTGCTTGTCGTGGTGCTCGCCTCTGCTACTCTCAACGACGCCCTCCACCACAGCACCAGTACCAGAAGCATCGCTTTTTGTTTTCCTCGCCGGTTTTTGATCCGTCCCGTCTGTTTGACGCGAAGCTCCTTGCCCATTCGCTCCACGACGTTCACTACCGCTGTTCCCGGCGCTCCCGTCCCGCCGCATCATTTGCCGTCTTCTGTTCGCCTGTTCCTTCGCTATCGCCTTTCTCTGCATCGTCCGCAGGAGTCTCGATGTCATCGACGATGTCGTTTGAGTCGAGTCCGTTGACGACGCGCTGGAGGTTTGAAACCCACCCATGCCGATTCCCTCCAGTGCCACCGTGGACACGTCGCTCCACCGCGGCGCCCCGGGGTCGTTGACGACGTCCCCCAAATAGGATTCCGCAGTGATCGACGTCTGGTCCAGCGTCGCTTTTTCGTAGCACTTCTCGATCACTTCCGAGTAAATGTGGGTCGACAAGTCACACCGCATGTAGAACGCCTTCCATTCAGACTCGCACTCCAGTGTTCCCGGCGGACATTCGTACTGCCGCGTGTCCTCGGGCTTCTTGCGGTAAAACCTGTTCGATGGATCAACATCATGATGGGATTCTCATTCTTGGAATTTATCAGGATGCTTCTTCTTGTCCGCGGCAAAAGGCCGAGGCAGGCGGACATCGTCTGTGAAGTCTCCAAATTTTACGTCAACACGTACAATGACGAACCCGAAGGAACGCTTGAGGTTAAGGCAGTGCTTTATTATCGTGCTGCCGTCCTCATGGTCATGACTTTTTCCTTTTTGTACAAGTCTCGTCTAAGACAAAGTGCAAATGGGTGCCCTCCTCATGGTGCTCACCAAGGGGTTCGCTGTACGTGCACCTCCTTCGACACTATCCATCGAGAAGGAAAGATACCAAGAAACCACGAAAGTATAGTACCTCATATTCGGTGTTTTGACGCACTCGCCAGTCATGGGGCTTTCCCGGTCGATTCCAGCGTTCGCCGCGAAGAAGTTGGGGCGGAAGTAGCTCTCCGCGTCGCAGCTGGTACATGCGGTGGCTGGCCAGCTCGTGCAAGTTTTGCACGTGTGGTGACACTTTCCGCAGCCGTTGAAGTCCACTTCCTCGCGCCGCCCGTAACCCAGGTCCGGATACGTCACGATCTGGGACGGCTTCTTCGTCAGGTCCAGGAGCGCGGGGTAGAATCTGCAGAAATGAAACTTGTTTTTGAGACGACAGCCTATTTTATTTCATTCGTGAGAAGCGCTGCTTTTCGGGCACGTCCAAGGACAAGGAAGCAGCTCCCCGCGCCACAGCCAGGAGACCCTGGGGGAGAGAGCTGCGGGGAAAATGAAATCATTTTTTATCATCACTGTGACCGGCAACATCCTGCCGGAAAGGGTCACGCCGTAGGTCGTGATCTTCATCGAGCATATGCGGAGTCCGCGGATCCAGCGTCAGAGTATCAGAATCGCTTGTATTTGTGAAAATGCTAACGCGACCAATAAAGTCTTCATCTATGGCGCTACTAAGCTACAGATCCTTCTCCTTCAGCTACGCGAACGCGCGCACCTTGGACACGTACGTAGAACGACATGTACATGCTCATAATTGTACCATGTACTCAACTGGGCGGCTAACATCCCAGTTGCACACGCAGATTTAGTACCCGTCCGCGCACCGTTTCACGCAAAGCTTCCGCGAGTCGAATTCGTGCGTCGGCGCGCAGCGGATACACTCGTGCGCCTCGTCGCCGGTGCACTCGAGGCAGTTGGTGTCGCAGCTTTTGTACTCATAGCCGTACCGGTATTGTGTCGGCGGCGGTGGGAGGAAGCAGCGGTCGAACCAGAGTTCGTAACCCTCGTAGCACTCCATGCAGTGCCATCCGGACTGGCACCGCACGTTGTTCGCCGGGTCGCATCCCGACACCTCGTGCGCAAACACACGGCAGCGCGCGCAGTTTACGTCGCACACCGGAACCGCGAGTGCCCCGAACTGGCTGTTGTTAATGTGCAGACGGGGCTCAAGGCCGCTGTAAACCAAAAGTGCGAAAACGTGCGCAAACCGTTGGTTCGTGGACGTGCTCGTGCTGGTTCTGCGTGATTTGTCGGCCCCTCGCTGTAGCATTGCTGGACGAGGAGGTAACGGTGTCGGAGAAATACAGGCAGTTCGGATTACTTGGCTACCTCGGCGCGAGCGCCTGAGCTCAGCAGCTGACTCGACGCTGTAAAGTGAGGGAGAACTTACATTGTTCCTTTCTTTCAGATCTGGACGAGTTCTTGCGAGGGAGCATGGAAAAGAAGAACGCCAACGCTGTGCCTGCGGTCCGTAGTGATATGATTTACGAATAAAGTAATTACAAAGTAAGAAGCTAGAAGTTCAGAGGGCGCCTGACTACGTAAATGCATGTTGAGCAAGAAGAATAAAGAAATATTAATATTTTATATTTTTGCAGCGAAAAATGCGAATGCGAAGACTTCATATCACAGTCAGACCGCATAGCCCTCCGTCACACTCGCATGCGCATCGCACCATAATGCTCTAGTCATTTTTATCCTTCATTTTTATTTGGGTCCGTCTTCGTACAAATCTATTACTGCTCAACATTCTGTCGGTTGTTTTGGATTTGGAACTGGTGGGCTCCTTATTTTGTCCTTGAGAAGTTGTACTCGTCGCTCTTCCTTGCTACGAAGATGAAGGCCACGAAGATCAAATCGGCGCACTCATACTTTCGAGGAAAGCGAGTTTCAAGTTCAATCAAGCTCGTACTCAATATTGTCCCTAAGAGCACTGGTTTCATGTTCATCGGCTTCGGAGTCAGAACGATCGTTTTCCTCGCTTCGCTCGTTGTATCTTCTGAGAGAGGGCTTGTAGAAAGTCGTCCGATAATCCTGTCATGTTCAGGCGCTGGAGGCCTTGCATCAGGGTGCGGTACGGAACGAGCGGTAGTTTGTCCATCTTCAGCAGCTGCGTAGACAGTAGTCTGATCAGCGTGTGTGCGGCCCTCATTGAGATATTCGGGCAGGAGGCAGCTTCTCCTCCTTCTAAGGAATTCGGCACTCGCACCTGGTCTCTGCCCAGCCCGTCCACGATTTTGCACAGGTCCAAAAAAGTCATCGTGCTGAATACGCCGCTCTGCTCTTCCAGCGACCCCCGCACGTTCTGAAAGAACTTTCCCGACATCTTCCCCTGTTTTCCCCCTAGCGCCGCGGCGAGGTTCGCAACCTCACTCGCCGTCGACTGGTGGAATTGTACCGCGGCGACATCCGCCAGGGCGCTCCAGACGGCGTGGTCGTCCGGCAATTGCCCTTTGTGGAGCGCGTACGCAAATGTCGAGGTTGTAAGGGGGGTCATGCTCGTGTCCTGCAGCTCCTTCTCCTGCTGACGACCAGCAAGCAACGTGGCGATTCGATCCGCCAGGCACTCCAGGAGCTGCATCCGTGTCGCGGCGTCCTCTTCACAGCCCGACGCCGCCTTCGTGAACGATTGCAGCAGCATGCTCAGCGACTGCGGTGGCATCTCTGCAATCGCCCCCTTCGTGTGCTCCCACAGCAAAAGTAAGAAGGGGCCGTGGTTGCTGCTCCGAGTCCCGCCACCGCTTCCGCGTGCGGTGCTGGCATTGAGCTTCAGTTTCCCGTAAGCGTTCAGCAGCATGGTTAGCAGCCGCGGACTTCCCTCGTCGTGTAGGAGTTCGATTCCTTTCTCGGAGACGTGTTCGAACCACCGCTCGTGCTGGATGCCGACCTGAGCAAACGCGTTGCACGCAACCGCCATGTTGCGGAGCGAGAAAAAGGACTTCCGGCCGTTTCCAGACGCACCTCCTGCCTGGGCAGTTGTCGCACTTTTTCCTTTTTTGCTCGGTGCTGATGTCACGGTGACCCCCGTCTCGACGCAGCTGCACAGGTGCGAGCCCAACTCGGAGAACAGATTTACCAGTAGGCGCGCGAACTTGCGGTCTCCGCGAGAGAAGCTCTCCCTCCCGCCTGACGCGAGCAGCTTTTCCAGATCGAGGAATTTGGAGCAACTGGCGTACGCGTTGAGAATGCCGGTGAGTTGGTTCTCCGTGAAGTGCACAAGCTCTCGCTGCACAAGAGACGCGAAATTCAACATGCCCTCGACGAACGCTTGCCGCTCGAGGGCCCGGTCGCGGTCCCGGGCACTGCTCGCGGTTCTGGTGGCGCCGGGGGTAGATGAAGTACACGAATTGGATGCCGACGTCTGGAATGTTGTGAGGGTAGCGGTAAGTACATCTGCCGAGGTTATTCGTGTCCGCGCTGCGCCGGCTTCTGTGCTTGCAACTACATCACCAACAGATCGTGCTTCTCGTTCTACTTCTACCACGGTGGGATCGCTGGAAGTATTTTGCTCTCCTGCTTTCGCGCTGCCCCCTTGCGTCTGCTGGGTACCTCTACTCTGTACAACATCTCCCGATGGTGCGGACGAGCCACTCGTCCGTATTCTCGCCTCGTCCAAAAACAACTTGTGGCTTCGGCCGTACGCGTTCACCACGAAAAAAACGTCGGTGGCCGTGAGGCTCTCCGTCCCGAGCAGGTTGTTGCGCCTGCAAGCGGCGATGTACCTCTGCACGTGGTCGAAAACATTCAGCAGCAAGTCGCGGCAAGAGGGCGATTTCGCGGCGCAGTTCTCCGACAGATAGTTCGCCAGCTCCAGCGACAGTTTGAAGTTCTTTTCCACGAATTCGCGCTTCGTGACCTCCCGTTGCGCCACGCGGCAGAGCTTGAGCAAAATTGGTGACGCGCGAAACTGCTCCGACGCCCGCACCCGCCGCGCGGGCGTCCTGGTCGAGCCGGCGCTCGACGAAACGACGCGGCCTCCCGCAGCAGGGGATGAAAGCCCGGGTGGGCGGCCACAACTCGTCGTGACGACGTCCTCTTCCTGCTTGGCCCCTGCTGTTGAAGACGAAAACATATTTTGCAACTCCTCGGGCGCACATAAGAAGTAGTCGGAGAAGTGGGCCACGGCTTGGAAGCTGTACACAACAGCGTGCGCGGACACGTTCGCGTAACTTTCCGGCGTGGTCTATGGCGATTTATTCTACTTCATTCGGAACTACTTATATATAAAAAAATTCCTACGAGGAAGCCCAGCCGGAGATCATACAGCAGCTGAGTGGCTTGCGCTTGCATGGGATGTCGCGCCATCCCCTAGGATGGGGCTCAAAGACGGGGACTGGCAGAGCCCTTCCGGAACCCCGTCCAACATGCCCCCTTGCGCGGCCACATTCTGAAGCCCATCCCCGATTAGAATCTGCACTTTGGGAGGCCTCAGCAGATGCCTCACCCGGATGCCACTCCGCCACGGGCGTATGCGAAGGGCATAAAAGACGCCGCCCTCTGTTAGGGAGGTGCTAGTGGTGTGCACCTTCCTCCAAGTCCTTCCAGCCCCGTGTCCCGCCGCCGGGCAATAAGTAGCTCAAAATTTTTAAAGTACTTTGAAATGAAGTAGAATAAATGGCCATATGGTCTCTTTCTTGACGCGTCGCAGCAGAACGCGTCGCTGCTGGAAGCGACTGCTACCGCCGCCGGCGCCGCCGTCGATCTCGTACACGGCTTTCCACAAGAGAGCCTCGATCGCGGCGAACTCCGCTTCCGAGAGGCTGCCAACAGGAAAACTGTCGGCCTTGATGAGCGCCTTTAAGCCCATGGCGCACTCGAGCGAGCTCGCGGCTTGCTGCCGGGCCGCGAGCGTCATGTCCAGCCAGAGGGCGCGGTCACGGAAGCGAGCATTCCCATCCGTCTCGCCGTAGGCGAGCGCCTCGTCGAGAAGAGGAGCGATATTTCCGGGGGCGTGGAGGTCCGCGCATGGGGTGCCGCTAGAGTTGGTGGCCTCACGCTCATCTGCTTCTTCCGCACGGAGGTCTCCGTCAAGCTCAAGACCAGCCGCGCGTTTCCCGCTGCCAAATGTGATTTTCTTGCCGAAGATATCGTCTTCCGAGCCCGCCACAGATCGACGAGGTGCGCCAGCGGTAGCTTTTTTATTGGATTTTCGACCCCCTCCACCACCATCGGTCGTGATCGAAGACGTCGTCGACGACTCCCCGCTAGCAAGGCTCTTTTTAGACGAGGGAAGAAGCTTCATCTCGACGCAAGCACGTAGCATCAGCTTCAGCACTTGGTTTTCTGTGCTGTAGCGCTTCTGGATTTTTATGAAAGGGTTTTTTTTCGAAGCGCGGTCTGGAAACTGCTCCTCTTGCCACTCGCGGTACGCGGACTGCATGTCGTATGGAACCTGCCCGAGCGCCTGGAGGTGGTCCCGTTTCGCCTCGTTAGAGGGGTGAAAAACCCATTTTTGGCGGCATGTCTGGCGTGTTGCTCGTTCGGCT
>RXOD01003954.1:0-34881 GCA_005223375.1 Amoebophrya sp. AT5.2 | reverse complement strand
ACACGTAAAATCTCGCATTCATTATTCTTATTCTTTCCACCGAAGAAGGGCTGCTGGAACGCAGCACCCCCTCCGGCTTTCCCCTTTCCACCGGGTCCGCCTCCTCCGCCGCCTTTAGCGTGTCCTCCAAGACCACCCCCACCCCCGGCTGGCGCTTGTTCCGGTGGCATATGACCGTTACCAAAGCCAGCACCTTTTTGACCATGATTACCAAAGCAAGCGTCCGCGCCGACTTTCCCCTTTCCACCGGGTTCGTTGCCTTCATTATTCTTATTCTTTCCACCGAAGAAGGGCTGCTGGAACGCAGCACCCCCTCCGACTTTCCCCTTTCCACCGGGTTGGGCTCCTCCGGCGCCTTTACCGTGTCCAAGACCACCCCCACCGGCTGGCGCTTGTTTTGGTGCTATATTAAGTGGATGATATAGCATACCATGCGTCAGCGGCTTCTTGTGAATGTCGAACAATCGGTGCTCGAGCTCGAGGAACTTGCTGCCCTGTCCGTTTTGTGGGGCGAGAAAATGGCCTTCCCGATACCTATTCGGAATCTCATCCGCCAACTTGTGAAGCTCGGCAATGTTGACATTTGGCTCGTATTTACAAAGATCAGAGCTGACACTGTTCTTGCACCACGCAAAACTAGGAGACTACGCACCCCACTAGGCCCCCAACGCGCGCGCAAGCATAGAGCGCGCGCCAAGCTCGAACAAATACAAGAAAGCGAAGCACATCTATTAAAACTTAAAAAAAGTGCGCAAAACAATGCATGGCACGGGCCTGCTAGTCAGGGCCGCTCCCCGGATTTGATGCCGCCCATCGTTTTTTTTGGTCGAAGTTGCGATCAGGTCGCGCCAAAAGTGAGATCAGGTCGCGTTCCGGGATCAAGTCGACTCGGATCAGGTCGGCACTGAGATCAGGTCGACCCGGATCAAGTCGACACTGGGATCAAGTCGACCCAGATCAGCGCCATGCATCCGCCCGTTCTCCGCGGTCACTCACCGGGACGCGACAGAGAAGAAATCCACAAGCAACAACGCAGCGACAAGCTGCGGGCGATGTGCCGCATGAAAAGGAACGGACACAGCTTGACGAAGAAGGAGACAGAGAAGGAGGGAGGCGTCTGCCCAGCGGCGGGCCGCGCGCGGGGCCGCTGGGGGGACGACCCAGAACCTTAAACCCGAAGCCCTGCCTAACACCCCAAACCCGTTGCAACATGATCCGAGTCAGAATCTACTAACTTACCTGACCCGATGTCTGACCTGATCTGAGCGACCTGATCTGACAGACGCGGCCAGATCTCACCTCCTACCGTTTTTTTCGTCCGCATTGTCGAAGCGCCTCCATCTTGGTGGGCCCCGTCGTTCCGCCGAGGCGAGGCGAGTTGTTACAACAGTGAAAGATAGGCACGGGTACCTGCACCAGAGCGAACCTACAACGTTTCGGGATTCGTATGAATGTAAAAAGTTAGGGGCAGCCTAGTGTCGCTTCTGATCTTCGTAACAAATACTTGCTTGCCTGCTGCTTTTCGTCGATCAAGGTCGAGCAGATATGCTCTTGGGAGTGCCTCAATGTCGTCCATCATAGCCTGCAGTCGGTAGCCCATATGCAGTTCAAACGCTTCTCGCATCCCGTGATTCTGGTCCAAGTGTCTCAGGAGAATTTGTCGACCTTTCGGCGAGTTCATATCGTTTGGATCCATCGGCCTGTCTCCGTTTACAATCCTGTAAAGCAAGTCTGGTTGTTGCCGAGGAGCACCAGGTAATTGGTTTCGGTCGCCCGGCATTAGAACAGGACGCAACTCTCCCTGCTCGTTCACCCCCCATTTGGCAAATGTCGACCTGTGAGCAATCTGAAGTCTGAGTACACCGTGCTTCACGACAAGCTCGTTAACGTCTTCACCACAGTAGAGCGCCACAGAAATATGAGGCCTACACTTTTTGCCTTGGTACTTCAGAGAGAGGTGCCACTTGTGTTCCCCTTTATCCGCAAAAAAGCGAAGTCCGTTTGCGCCACCCAGCACAGCATCGGCGGGCTTTTTCTGTAGCCATTCCTGCACATTTTTCCACACCTCTGCATGATGTTCTTGGATATCGTGAGCGGCCTCCTGCATGAGTTTGCCGCCGACGCCATCCAGCGCGATGAAGACAGCAGCCATTTTCTCTGGCCGATGATCACCAGCCGCTCCTGCCTCATAAAATTTCTGTCTCCGTGCCTCGACCGCGAGGGGCCCCATGATCTCAGGTGGCGCCTTCGCTGCGAAAGCTGCTACCTTCTTTCGCAGCTCTTCCGCTCTATTTGGGTCCCCGTACCTGGCCTTGGCGACGGCAGCATAAAGGCAGTTGTTTCGCCCCGCTTTACCCGAGCCGTCAACTTTTCCCGCCTCAGCCGCATTTCCTGGCACTTTGCCCCCGCACTTCATCACGAAATCCTTCCTCAACATGAGGTGGGGGCTTCCGTCGCCCAGCACCATGTAAACAAGTTGCACCGGTTTCGACCCCGGCATCCGGCCTCCGGCCTTCTGCAAGTGTTGGATGTTCACGTCGTACACTTCGATGGGGGCGCCCTCCAGGACGGCGAGGAGTCCCATCGTGACCAGGTCGCCCTTCTCTCCGCCCTTAATCTGCGCAGCGAGATTTGCCTGACACTCCTCGTTCTGGCATTTGATCAACTTGCGCGCATCCTGGATGTTGGGTTCTTTTTCTCTTGCCCATTTCCCTTCCGCTCGCTGCTTTTTCCAGTGAGCAAGCATCGCCTTCTCCCTCCGTTTGTTCTCGCCGGCGTTGACCACCTTCACCAAGGCCTCCTGGTGCTTGCATTGAAATGCGCCCACAGCGTACCGCTGGCGGTTTTTTCCCTGCTGTTCCTGGATGATCTTGCTCGTCTGGAACTTCTCGTCGAACTTTTTCACTGCCTCTTGAAATGCGTAGCCTTGCACCGTATGAATGATGGGACCCACGACGCGCGCGCTGATTTCGCTTTTCATGTATCTCGCCGCCCTCTCGGCAAGGTGCGGCGCCTCCTCCTTCGGGTCGGCGGCCTGGATGACGTGTTCGATCGCCTGCGCACCCTCTTCAGCGTTAAACTCCGCCTCCTCCTCGGCCACGAGAGGTGCTTTCCTCTGGATCGCGGGCACCCCTTGTTGGCACCGCCCCTTGCAATCCGCGGCGGCCGACGATTTGGCTTCTCCCTCGGTCCTCGCCCTTGGCCTGTCTTGAAGTTCTTTGTGCCGCAGACCGCGCAAAGAAACATCCCTGGACCGCGGCCAAATTTTCTCGCGCGTACTTCTGGTCCGCCTCGGGTGAGACTGCGTACTTGCCATGGTTGTACGCGCCCTTGAAAGACGTGTGGCGCTCCGTCGCGATTTTGCGGGCCTCGTCGAAAATAGCCTTCAGGCGACCTTCTCTCTCGTCCTCCTCGCCGTCGCAGCTTGTGCCGCCCTGCCCCCGCTCCTGTCTGCGGTTCGTGTCCACCTCTTTGGTCGCGCTCGCGTAGATCTCCTTCGCGTAGTTTGCGATCACAGCTTGCTCTGCGGCGAGAGTGCGAGCGGCCTCCTGCAAACATGGCACCAGCTCGTTCGCCACGGCAATGATCTTCTGTGCGGCCCAGACGGCTTCGGCACCGTCTTGCCACAGCTTCACGGCGTTGACGACGAAGTGCTCATTGCCTTGGCGTCCCTTTGCTTTGCAGTCGAGAGCGTGTGAGAGAGCCGTCGAAAAATCGAGAAGGCCACGCACCCACTCGCTGTCCCCGCACATCTCCCCGCCGAAACTCACGATCGCCTCTTTTATGCCCTTGCTGTTCTCGAACGGTGTCAGCATCCTGTGCACCGCCTCCGTCAGCTTGTTCGCGAACACTCGGCTCCCATTCTGCGCGTCTGCTTCGTACAGCGCACGCACGTCTGCGCTTTCGCCGAGAAATTTTTGCAGTCGTCTGCGAATGTCGTTCTCGATCGCTTGCTCAATCCCCGTCATGATTCTCTCGACCACTTGCGTCTGCACGGCCCAGCTGCCCAGCTGCTGGGCACCGTCTTTGAAGACGTGGACTGCGACCACCTTCCCAAACGCGGCCCAAGGGATAGGGCCACACGCGTTGCAGGCGACGCACCTCGTGACCGCCGCCGCCTCTTTTACGGCCCCCATGCCCGCCGAGATCATCGATACTGCCAAGGAAACCACCTTGTTGACGCCCCAGGATTTCCAGTCGAAGTTTTTATTGATGTGCACGTCCTTGACGGCGCAGATTATGTCGGAGACTCCCTCTGAGATCAACCCAAGGCCGATACTCGCCGCGGCGCCGCTGGAGAAAACCACGAGCAACGCGCCGGCGACAATCTGCAAAACCCCCAGGATTAGGAGACTCCAAAAAGCAACATGGTCGACGGGGCGTGTGTGTTTCACCTCGAGCTCGAAGGATCCGATTAGACCCCCGTACTCGGCGGCTTCCCTCAACTCCGGCTCCAGCACCCGGCCGTCGCGTTCTGGACCGAACATCTCGGAAAAACCGCAGCCGCTGGTGTCCAGGAGCCGGACGCTGCGGAAAATCAGTTCCCACTCCTTTTCTTCACTTGCGTTCTCCTCGTTCCGCCGCTGCACCCAGCGAAGCTTACCCTCAACCATCTGCTCGTACTGGTTTCTGAAGCCCTCATTCTTCTGCATCCATTTCTTCCTCTTCTCCCATTCCACGTCCACAAGCGGCTCCCTGTACACCATCTTGCCAATGGCCCCGTGCCTGCCGTTACCCCCGCAAGCCTAGCCTCCTGGCGATACCTGCCATTTCTTCTTCGGGGGTTTCCATTTCCAGACTCTCAGCAATTCCTCCTCCTCTTTTAACCTTGCGCGCTGCTCCTGAATGTCTTTCAGCTTCTCGTCGAGGCTCTGCAGCATTTTCTGCGGAACCAGTTTTTGGTGCAAGATGTACGTGGCAATGCGCTCGCCCCACGTCCCTGGCGGTGCCTCTTCCTCGTCCCCATCAGCTGCTGTCTCGCCATCATCTGCTTCCTTTTTTGGGCCACTCTCGTCCACCTGGTCTGCCTGCTTCTTTTCGTTGTCTGTGATTGAGATTGTCCCTCGGCTTCTTTGTGTATCCCGCAGCCGGCGCGTCTCCTGCTGGGTCTTTCTTCATCAAGTGTTCGCGCAGCTTCTGCTCTTTGAAGTGTTCGTATTCATCTTCAGAGGGCGGTGGCAGCAGGCTGTGGCGCTTCTTGGCCTGCTCGGCCACCCAGTTCTGCATGAAGTTGTCGTCATCCTTGTGCTTCTCCGCTTCGGCGATCGACGCCTCGCACATCTCTTTCCGCTCTTGCGTTTCTTTTTCTGCGGTGTCAAGCTGCTCGCGGCGGTATTCAACGGCGCGGGTCGGATCGCCGATTATCTTCTTCATCTCGCGCATCATGGCCATGTAGATCTCCCGCTTGTTGTCCGTGTGCCTCTTCAGAACCTCCTTCCGGACGACGTCCCGGTCTTCATTCGCTCTGGTGCAGGCGTCCGTCACGTCGAGCTGCGGCAGGATTTTGTCTTCGATGATTTTGATCGCCCACGGAAAACAATTGAGCGGGCAAGATTCGTCCGCGTTCCGATCACTCCTCTGAAACGAGTCTACTGCCAGGTGCGCGAAGCCGCAGGAATAGAACAATTCAGGGCACAGTCCTTCGGTTTCCTTCGCGAGCTTAAACCCCGCGAGCAGAGTCTGCATCGCCCGATGAAGGTGTCTTTTCTTAATTTCGCGAAGATGTGGCTCATCGTCCCGCCCTGGAGAGGAGCGAGCTAAGTCCCAGTTGCCAGCCTTGAGCAAATGGTACGGGTTTTTCACGACCGCGAATTCGTTCCGGTTCTTGACGGCGTCCCGGAGAGGGGCGGCGAATTCAGATTCGAACCAAGTGACGACAGAGTCGTCCGTAAACTTCGTTTTCAGCTCATCGTCAGCCGCGGCCACAAACAGCGAAAAATTTTCTTCCAGAGCGTCGCGCGTGTTGAAGGGCGCTAGTGCGAAGGAACCCAGCGTGCCAGGGTTCTCGTTGCCAGAAGCGCTGTGACTGTGCCGCAGTTTCAGGTCATCCAGCAGCTCCAAAAACTTGTCGAAGAGCAGATCCTTTTTCAACGTCTGCCGCACCTGTCCAGGCGCCTCAACCACAATCGTCTGGCGGTGCGCTGCGTCGCGGTTCGCCAGGATAATCTCCATGGAGTCCTCTTCTATGGGCAGCGGCGCGAACCTCCACCCGGCTGCCTTCAGCGTCACAGAGCCATCGGCAACCTCAGCCAGCTGCTCCTTTTCCTCTACTTCGACTCTGCTAATCGCTTCCGTCGGTGCAACCGCATCGGGGTGCTGCGCGCCACCAATTAGTGCGCCCAGCCGCGTGCCGTCCACGATCAACTGCGCGGTGCCGCGGTTGCCGGCCCGCGACGTGCGTCCGAAATTCTGTTCCTGCACGCGAGCGTTCGCCGGCAAAAACGTCACGCAAACGTGCAGGCCGCCATTTCGTTCCACAGCTTTTTCCAACGTGATATCGGTCCCGCGCCCCGCGATGTTTGTCGCAATGATAATGTCCCCCGGCTCCGCAATTCTGCCACCCACCGCACGCTCGCGCTCGGCTTGCATAGTGTACTCGTATAGATTAATCCTTTCCGCCGAGGAGGGCTCGAGCCCTTCATTATCATTTTTCTTGTCTCCTATAGCGGACGCGAATGCCATATACATTTTGTCGGCCACGGCAATCGATTCGCAGATCACCAAGACCGCGCGCCCGCGGACAGCATGCGCTATGTTTAGCGATATGACAGTTTCTTGCCAGTTGTGTTTGTTGCTGTGTAGATACGCCGGCGCCGGTGCGGCTTGGTCGCCCTGCACGGCAGCAATCCCTGGTGCCCAAACCTGTGTCTCGACGGGGTACACAACCAAAGGCCGCAGTTCGTAGAACTGTTTCGATTTGTGGCTCGGGAGGAAGAAGAAGTCCAGCTCGTACGTGTCCTGCATCAATTCTTGCGTCTCCGCGTCGCCGAGCGTCCCCGTAAGCCCGAAGATGCGATCGCACTTCCTGAAGAAGTGTACGCTTGACATGTAGTTCGATGTCAGCGAGAGTGGCGTCATCCGCAATCCGTGCTTAAGTTCCAGGAACTGGTGTACGCCGTCGCTGTATGTCTGATTGTCTGCGACGCAGCCAGTGTTCTCGGCATCCACGGTGTACAAGCGCTGCTTGTTCCGATCGTACTGGTACTGGACGCCGTCACGGTACAGGAACCGAGCGGCGACAACAGACCTCGACCACGCGGGAATACCCGTTTTCACGATAAAATCATGCATGTGTGGCATGTAGTGGATCTTCGGCCAACTCTGCTTCAGCTTCGCGAGCTGCTCTGCCCCGACCTCCTTGCCGTCCGCATCCTTCCCTTCATCGAGCATCTTCAACTCCTTTTCTTCCTCGGGGGTCAGCCCCCTCTTCTTCTTCGGAAGGTTGGAGTTCTCGCGGTACTCAAAGTCCCTCGCGGCAACGCGCAACATCCTTTCTACGTGCTGCACAATGAAGCCGAGCCACGATCCATACAGCAGCGCTCCGTCTCCATGTTGCCCTTGCCGCTGCATTTCCACTGCACTCGCTGCCGTGATCCAGTCCTTCCCCTTGGATAGCTTCCACCACGTCGCCTGAAACTCCTCGAACGAGTCACACTTTGGAAAATTCGGATCGTGCACGATGAACGTCAGCCACCGTTTTGTTCTGGTCAACGAATCTGCCTCATCTGCGGCACCAGGATCGCTTCGGTCTTGCTCTGCTTCCGTGTCGCCTGCTTCTTCGTGGTCCCGGTCGTCCCCACCTTCCGCATCGTCGTCGTCACCTTCCCGACCTTCTTCTTCTCCTTGGCCTTGGTGTGTGCCGTTGTTCCCGCCGTTCCCACGACCACCGCCGCCGCCCGACGAGACAGGCACCAGAAACTGGCGCAGGTGCTGTTTCGCCACGTTCATCTGCATCCAAGCGAAGGCGAACCAGATTTGCAGGTGGTGGTAGCCCGGGATGATCGTACTCATCAGGGCCTGCGCATCCTTCGCGTCGACCATCAGGGCGTCCGTTTCATCGACGATGGCCACTTCATACGGCCGCGTCTCCTCATTCCTCGCGCCGGGCTCTCCTTTGAAGCGGTACCGCAAGTCGGCCCACTGGAAGTCCGCAGCGGAGCCGTAAACGATAGAGGCGTTTGCGAAGTCGGTCTTTCGTTCTGTGAGGACGACATCCGATTTGAGGCCGAAATCCGAGAAAAATGAAGCGAGCTCCTTCTGCTGCGGTTGCGCGAGTTCGGAGGAGCTGGCGATCACGTCCACCTTCCGTCCCTGCAGAGCCAAAATAGTCGCTAGGATTGCAACAATGAGAGTTTTGCCTTCCCCGGTTGGGACCTGGCCCAGCCGCCCCTTTTGTATGCCTTTCGAGGCTGCCGCTGCCTCGTCCGCGTCCAGTTGCGCCAAGATTGCATACAGCTGCACGTCGCGGGGAAAAACAACGTTTCTTCGCTTGTAGTTTCGCGCGACCACAGCCAGCATCTCCACCCGTGTGACGGTTCGTCCTCCTAAAAATTGGCGGCCCCGCCGCACTTGCTCTGCCCATTCGGTGTAGTCGCTCGCCGCCCAGTTGTCCGAGAGCTTTTTTCCACTCCCAGCATTGGTATTGCCCTGGAATTCACGCACTTGCTTCGCTTCCGCGACAAGTAGCTCTTTTGCGTTTCCCAAGATTATCGCGGGCTGCTTCTGCTTTCCAGAGGCCATCATCCAAGCCTGACTTTGAAGGTGACTAGCGACTTGCACGTCCGTCAGCGCGGAGCTTCCCGGAAATAAAATGCGGACAAACTCCGCATGCAACGCCCCGTGCCATTCGTCCGGCTTCGTGCGTGCTAAGAACTCGACCACGCTTCCATGCCGTTCTAGTGCCTTCGACGCCTGTTTCATCCTCTCCATTTCGGCTTCATCTTGCGAGGGTAGGCGCGGCGTCACGAGGTTGAAGTACATTCTGCCACCGGCGGCCGCCTTCGTACGGTGCGCAACAGGTTCCCACGAGTCGGCTATTTGATAGTCCCGGAGCAGCTTCAGGATGCCTTCTGCGCAAGAAGCTGAAACGGACACCTCTTGATCTTTAAACCGATCCACCAGCGCCAGAACCTCGCTCATGCTCCAGAATTTTGCCAGCTGCCATAGCAGCTGTAGAATGCGCTCCCGCTGGGCAAGGATCTCGCCTACTTTGCCTAATTCCGCTTTCATTTTTCGCGCGTCTTGTTCTGATCGTGTCGGCGTGCTGGCATTCGCGTCTTCCTTCTTCGGCCAGATGGATATCTTTGGTATGGGCAGCACGCGGTCGAGCCATGGCGTTTTTGCCACGTGGTGCAGGACCTGCACCACCAGCTGCTTGTTCAGGTCTGCGAGAGCCGAATTGGCGCTCGCGGCGTGTCTGAACGAATTGCCAAGCGCGGCAGAGGGCGACAACCCGTTCAGAAGGCGGCTCCTTCGTTCCTCGGACTCGAGAAAATGGATATGCGTGAAGATTCGATCAAGCAATACTGTGCTGCGGCGCCTGAGGACGTGCTCCTTCGAACAGTCTGGGTTTCTTGGGGACGTGCACACTGGGAGGGTAACGGACACTTCGGGCAACAGCGCGGTGCGAGACTTTGGGTCGGTGAAGAGGGTGAAAAACTGCCACACCTCATCCAGTGCCGAAACTGCGGCACTGCGGGCAAGTCGAAAAAGGCCCTCAAGGGACTCCAAGTCGTTGTAGGAGTAATGGGTGGGCGCGAACACCGACTTCAGCTGCTTCTGGATTTCGTCTTCCTCCGTAACGGGACGAGCCCCATCGACGCCGGTGTTGTCCTCCGTTTGCTCGTGATCTTCGGGCATCTTCGCCGGCTTCGAGTATGGCGTGACGAGTTCGGCGTCCCGCGTCACGGCACGCACCAACTTGTGGATGCAGAGGACCTTTTCTCTATCGGAAGCGGAGTGGCGCACGGTGTGGGGCCTCAGCTTGTCCTGCAGCCAAAAATACTGTAAGTGTGACAGCAAAGTCTCCTCAATCACACCTTCCATACGCCCTCCCTGGATGAAGGCCGCCGCGCCCTCCAGCGCTGGCTCGAAAAATTCCGCGGAGACCTTGAGCAGAGTGAAGAACGTTACAAGGTCGGACATGCTCAGTGGCACACGCGGACGTCGCTCGTTGTCGTGCCTTACAGAGTGGGAATCCGTCCCCGGCGACTCTGATTCCTCGGGCCGCGGCCGCGCGTCGTCTTGTTGACGGCCTAGTACGCTTGCGCTTGCGCCGTCGCTCGCGCCGGTGGTGGATGCAGAAGAGTCAGAATGATGGATCGGCTCCTGCATTTGCATGGAGGCAAGCAACTTGCCCTGCCTCCCCCATAGCATCGCGATGTGCAGGATGTGTTCGAGCTTTTTCGCCGCGCAGAACGGCGGATCGTGTTCGTCATCGTGAGCACAGACTTCATAGTGTGCATGAGCCTCCAGCTGGGTCCACGAGCGGCTCAGCATCGCCACAGATTCGCGATGATCATCGTTAGAAGTCTGATATCCTGCTCGCCAATGCACATCCGCAGCTGACCTCATCAGGCGGTGAGACAGAAAGTCGAGGCCAAGGAACTCTATCCGACCCAAACTACCTGGGATCGTCGACGAGGGCCCCGCACTGCTTTCGGACTCGGGCTGAATCCGATACTTCTGCGCTACGTACTCGTGGAATTGCGGCTCGGGCGACCCCGGAATCGAGAGTTCGATGGAGAGCGTCTGCGCCATGGTTTTCCACATCCAAAAGCGCGCGCTAGTTGGAGGCAGAGACGGGAACCCGTCTGCTCCGGGGCCATTTGGCCGCGTGCTTGCTGCTGATGCGTTGCGGAGGAGCACGGCCGAGCGTAACACCAAGTCGAATTTGCGTCCCGCGAAGCCCTTCCCCATACCAGGGCCCTTTTTGTTTGACGGACCCCGATCCACCTCTCCGCCATCGTTCTTCTTGCTGCTCTCCGCATCGCCAGCTGCATCGCCGGGGGCCTCACCAGGCTTAACCTTAGCTGCTGGCTCCGCGTCCGCCGCAGATGCCTTCTTTTCTTCGTCGGCGGAAAACTTGGAAGCAAATAGATCCTGTGCCTTTTTCTGGTGAGCCTCAACACGCTGCGCGTCATTGAACACATGAATTTCAAGGAGATTTCTCGTGTTTGCAGTGTCTTCACCATCGCGTCTCGCATTTCCATCGCGCTGCGGAATCACCCGCTCGACCTCCCATTCTGGTGTGCGGAAGAACGACTTGCTTTCCTGGGCGGGAAATGCGGGTGGTTGGCACCAAGTCACCAGTTTGACGTGCTCCAATGCTGCCACCAGTAGCTCGAGATGCTGGAGGCTCGGCGCGTGGTTCTTTATCGCCAAATTCGCCAGGGACGCCGACTGTGCTTTGCGGACGATTTCCTTCTTTTCCTCGTCCGGCTCGGCAGCAACTTTCTGCCGCATTGCCGCCGCCCCAAGCCCCACGGTGCGGGCACGGAGTACGTTTGCAAGATTATCCACACTCGGGTAGCCGTTCGACAATCGCCCCAGTTTCCGATCCCAAACCTCATCCAGAAATTGGCTTTCGAGCTTTGCCTCTGTGCTTTTTTCCTCTTGCGGAGCGGGCTGCTGGGGCTCTGCTTCTAGGTCGATTTTTTCAGCGCCCGACCTCGACGCCGACGCCCTCTTCGGGTCCTTCACTTCGTGCACTGCTTCTCTTCCTTGACCCCTCTTTTCTTCGATGTGCTTGCGTAGCCGCAGCAGCTGATCTGCAATGGCGAGGAAACTCGTGCCGCTGTCATTACCGAAGTCGACGCTCGGGGCGAAATCAAAAACGCTGCGCCGAAAGCCTTTTTCGTGCTGTGCCGGTCGCGGAGCACCTGGTGGTGCAGAAGGTTGTGGAGTGCTTTTTGGAGTCGGCGCGTGGACACTTCCGCCTACTGCTGGCACTGCAGAAGTAGCTGCTCCTTGACCCACTGCGCCAAGCAGCCGTCCCTGGCTTTGTTTCCATTCGGCCACTGCTGTTGCGACGTTGTCCTTCAGACGAGCTGAAATCTCGTCGAAGTTTTTGCTCACGAAAAAGTTTTTGCGCTCTCCATTTTCTTGAGCGTTTGTCCCCGTGGACCCTCGTTTTTTTTTCACCGGGGAGCTGGCGATCTCCATCTCCTGCTTCTCATCAGACGGGCCATCTGCTTCTGCAAACTTATCTGCCCAGTTCTTCAGGATGCTTTCTGTCATCCAGGCAGACTCGTCGCTGTCGGACACGGCCAGGGCGGCCTTCTCCAAGGAATTCAGCAGTTCCAGACGCTGTTGTCTGGAGTACTGTTCGCCACCCGCGTCGAGCACGTACTTCACGGCAGGCGCCAGTTTCGTCTCGCGCATTTCCTTCGCGAATCCCTCGTCCGCCTTTGCGTGCTCTCTGCCGGCTTTCTCTATTGCCAAGTCCACGCGTCGCAAGAACCACACTAAGAGACGAACCATCATGCCCCGAGCATGCGTGACGTCTTCTAAGAGCGAGTGCGTCTGTCCGTAGCTCCGCGCTTCTGCCTTGTCCACGACTGCTTTATCCACGAGCGCGCTGCTGGCGCTACTCTTGGTCTTGCGCTTGCTGCTACTACTCCCGGTGGTGGCGTCGGCGCCGGCCCCGGCGCCAGGGGAAGCAAGTGCAAGGTCGCAGTTGGATCGCAGGTACTTGGATCGCAGCGTGCCGCCAGTGATTAGCCCAACGATATACGAGACGCCGCTGCGGCCGGTCTTCACACCGCCAGCACCGGCGCGCCTCCCGCCACCACTTGCCCGCGCAGTTGTGCCCGCCCTACGTTCACGTTGTACCGGCAAAAAGGAATGCGGCAGATAGGGATCCAGCCCGGGCAACGTCTCCGCGACCACTTTCAGCCATCCGAATAGACCATGCAGCGTACTCGTGGAGCAAGAGGAAGCGGAAGATGAGCGTCTCTTTTTTACCTCCGCACGACCGTCTTTCTGCTCCTCTCGAAGAATCGGAAGCCCGGTCCGCTCTACCGCACGCGGAAGGCATGCGTTGATTGTGGTAAAGAACAGTTTCTCCGCTTGCGTCGCAGCCTTTCCCGCCGGCAAATACTGCAACAGAACTTGCGAGGCTGCAATTCGCTGCGGTGGTGGAGTTCTGGGGATCCAAGCTTGGGCGTTGCTCGGATTCGGTTTCGGTTGACTCGCGTCTGCACATTCGGTCTCGAGTGATTGCCAGAATTGCTCTACCACTTGATGCGCGAAATTCTCCTTGATGTGCAAGAACACAGTGTCCCCGGCACTCAAGCTCAGCTTTGAGATTGTTTTATCGGTGATCCGCACCGCCGACGATCGCGATCCACCCTTCAACAAGAGCAAGTCGCAATCCATTGCATTCGGTCTGCTCTCCGTGCTGCATTCAACGAGGAGTCGCTGGAGTGCCACCATCGTTGTTAGCCTTCCGGGCGTGGCCTCCAGTCGGTCGCCAGCCGGCGTTTTTCGGTGTTCCTTCTTCTTCCTCGGATCGTGTCCATACTTTTGCTGCCATGGTCCATAGAATTGCGCCAACATGCGCAGCGCCTGTGCGGTACGTTTCACAAAATCCAAGCCGTCCTCCACCCCGTGCCCGTCCGCGGACATTCCAAGCCGCGTCCCTTCCTCTTTGCCTGGTGTCGTGGTAATGCCGTGCCCCTGATCTTCGCCCGACGAGCCCGTCTGTCCGCTTGCTGGTGTGCCGGTCTTTCGTCGTGCCCCGTCGCCTTTCACGGTGGCGGTCGAGAAGGGATCAGCGAGCGTGGCAGCCTCAAAGCCCCTTCCTTCCCCGGCAGACATGAATTCCGCGTCGTCCAGCGCTAACGCATTATGTAAGACGAGTCGAGGCAACAAGTAATTTTGCGTCCAGTTGTCGGTCCTCGGCATATGTTCGGTTCCGTCCGCAGTATCTGGTAGCGGCATAAACCCGATAACCGCAGACCTGGATGCGGAAGGGGCTAAGCCCGCTGTTTCCTTTTTGCCTCTCGCTCTCGGCACTATCGCGCCGCCAATCTGCAGAGCGACACGCGCGCGAAACTTCGGCGTCAGCCCAGAGCGTGGGGGAAAGCGCAGGGTCAGCTCCTCGTTGTCCACAAACACCCAGCGCTTGTCCTCCTTTGCGTCAAGAGCGTGCAGCTCCGGGCGCAGCTCGGATTTCATTATCCGTGCAGCATCAAAAACAAACCCACTGGACGATGCATGCGACGACCCCTCGATGCTGCCGTTAGCTGTTCGTTCGAATTCGCGTTCGGCGGCGTCTCCCCGTCGCTGCGGCTTCGCTTTCAACAATACAACCTTCGCCGCAATATCTGCCAGCATACTTCCACTTTTGCCTCTGCAAGCGTCTTTGTGCTGCGCCGGGTATTTATGATTCAGGATTTGGCACGCCTCCTTTACGATCAACTCTTGGAGCCTTCCCATCGCTTCCGGGCCCTCGGTAATAGTCGGCACCGTTATGCGCCTCGCCGCGCGCGTCGACAAGTCAGCCAGCGCCCAAGGAGCACTCGGGCCGAAGGCAGCTTCCATGGTCAGTTCCTCCGGCCGTACGAAACGCAGCAAGATATGCGAGCTGCCCTGGTTAGGCAATGCCCAATGAAGCTGAAAATGGACAGCTGTTTTCGCTGGAGCGGCGGCAGGCTTCTTCGGTCTGGAAGCTACGCCTTCTACTTTGCGTTCTGACGGCCCTGGTGCCGCCACTGCCGCTATGCCTGCTTCACTTTTAACCACGGCTGGAAAAAAGAATGTCGGCTGGAGGTCGCGAGGCAGACGAGACAGAAGTTCCGACAGTGGCCCTGCGGCAGGGTCGACATGTTCACCTTCCGCACGACGACGCGCGACACTGTTGACATCCTCTGGAAACACTTTGCGAAGCTTCAGGTCTCGGAGTAGTGCTGTCGGGAACTCCGGGTGGGCGCTGAAGTCGCTCTCCGTTTCCCGCGTCAGAATCTTTCCGAGCTCGTTGCCGAGGACGCTCGGCAGTGTCTTGTCGAACGGACTCGTACCGGCCGCGCGATCGACAAGCAACGTCTTGAGGAGGTTGTGGGCGTGGCACGGCTTCGAGGTCAAGGAAAATGGGCCCGCGGCGGGAAGTTCGTTCTTAATACGTAGGCCTTGACCACCAGTTCCGCCAGTCCACACAAATGCATCCAAACGCGCCTCCGTAACCACGGGTACGTTCGTGGTTCTGCGCAAAATTGTCTGTCCCCCAAGAATGTTAGCCTCTCCACCTTGATAAAACGGGTACTGTAAGACCTGCTGGAAGGAGCGCGGTGCAAACAAAACGAGGATTTCTGTCTTGCCAAAGAACGACGATGGCCAACCGTTGCTGGAAGACAGCCATCGCGTCACAGGAACAACGTCGGCGCCGTCTCTCTCCAGCACCATGGCGCGATAGAAGACACCTTCCTCTTGCTCTTCTTGTAGGGGTGCTTTGTCAATCTCAGCTTCAACTCTACTAGTGGCGTCCGCGTCGTGGTCCTCTCCTCCCGCTTGTTCGGTTCGATGGGGCTCGAAAAGTTCCTTCTTGCGGGATGAGGGCAGGGCGATTTTTCTCTCTTTGCGCCTCTGTTGTTCATGGCTAGCACCCTTTTCCTCCAGAAGGAGCGCCTGTATGACACTCTTCCGCACTGTGGCCCAATGCTTCTCGGCTTCTTGCACTGCGGTATCAATCGGCGCGAAACGTTCTTGACGCCTCGGAAACGCGCTGGCGTGTCGCAGAAGTCGTCCGGACCACGCGCAGAAGATATGCACTGTCATGGGTTGTTGAGCTTGAACTGTCGTTGTGTCGGTGTTCACGGTGCTGCTAGAAGACTCTTGCGCCCACTCCCGCTTCCTGCCGTCTTCTTCACCGCTCTGCGATTGCGGCTGGCAGCCTTCGTTAGATTTAGAATCGGCACAACTATCAGAGCCAGACGAGCCAGAGCCCTGCTCCACCGGGCCTGGAGGAAGATGGGGGTGTTGTTGTTCACGTCTTTGCACTTGTTCCATTTTCTCATCCCCTACCGGACCGCCCTGGAGGTATTGTTGCTGCTGAGAATCATGCGCCGCGGCGGCAGCGTCGATTGTTAATGCGCTCGTTTGTAGCTCACCTGTCGACAGCCATCTCGTCCCGTACAGGATTCCATCTTCAGCGGATCCTTCTCGACGGCCTCCGGATTTCGGTTTTTGAAGCGTCGAGCAAGGACTTGCTACTGCCCCGCTGGTCTCTTCTCCGACGCATGCTGCTGGTTCAGATTCTCCTCGTGGCGCAAGAAGTGAGGCTGCTGGTGCGGCCCTGTTCATGATCTCGATCCGTCGACGACCGATCGCCTCACTTCCAGTAGAATTAGAAATACATGCATTATAATCCCGCCGTGGGTAAACTGCAAACTGCAATCCCAGTCCTGTCGTCGGGCTGCCGAAGCTCACGCGGCTGCCTTCATTTCGTCTTGCACAGGCTCCCTCCCTCAAAGCGGCGGATCTTCCAGGATAGAAATGCGATACCTGTGGGGCTGCCCGCAGGGGGGCACCGCAACCCACAAGCGAGTAGTGCGGCGGCGCACGCTGCTCTTCTGCGGTTCGTGCGTCGATCTCGCTCGGCGCTTCCGACGCACCGCGTGCGCCATCTGTCTCTACTCTTGATGAACCTTCCTGACAAGACACATTCGCATGGACCTCCACCTGGTAGTCTCCCAGGATCTCCTTCTGCACTTTTAGTCCCGCACCGCGTACCACAGACTCCACGAGGCCTCCCGACCACCTGGCACGTGCTCCATTGCCTGACGTCAACAAGGCCCCAGTGGCAACACTTCCATGCAGCCCGGTGCCACTTCGGGAGAGTACATAGCCATCAGAAAATGCAAGCTCCTCAACCGCGTACTGCAGTGCGAGACCCTGCATGCGCTTCCGCGCGCAGGCATCATCTTCCGCGACGATGTCGCCTGTCGTCCCATCCTCCTCCCCCCTCCGACTGAAACAAGACCCATCTGCGCCAGATAATTCATCTTCGTAGCTGTAGTAGGGACTGCTGTTGACTCCACGCGAAAGAATCTGCTCGCGCAACGCGTCCACGGGGATAGACCCGCGGTGCAGCGAAATGAAATACGCGCTCGCCACCTCCAACGACAACGGCGCTGCTTCCGCTGCACTTTGTTGCGCACGACGCTCGGAAGTTGCGAAGACGCCCTCGGACCACGTTACTTCGTACCGAACGACAGAGTTGCGCAAAAGAACTCCCGCGAGCAGCAACACCTGTGCGTGTAAGGGCAAATACCGAGTGTGGGCCGCATCCTTCGTGAAGTGGAGCATCACGTCGCGCAGAACTTCCCCCAAAAAAATCGGCTCAACATGAGCATCAGCATCGCCTTCCACCTCGTCGAGTTCTGGCGGACTTTCATTTCCCTCGCCTTTCTCAGTGTGAAGCTTGCTGGGACCGATTAGAAGAGCGAAAGGTGGGGAGGCCGGGGTCTCTCCTGGGGCTGGTCGCGTGCTTTTCTCATCGCGATCACCGCCCGGCGCCAGATCCGCGCGCTTTTTCACGGGAGACGCTTCCTCCAACAAGCCGAAATATGATTGCACGCTTCGCCGCCCAAATGGCGACCTCTGCTCGTCGTCCGTCTCTTCCAGTTGCGGCTGGTGGCTGTCGTATTCTTGTTGGAAGCCTTGACCAGAGGGAGCGCGCACATGTTGCGTGGATTTCGTGTAGTCCTCGCTGCTTCTAGGCGGTTTTTTCATTCCTCCGTCAGCGTCAGCTTCCTGGATTGTGTCGCCGTCACAATACGCGATAGAGAAGATCGGCAGCTGCGAAGCAGAATTCTCATGGTCGTGCAGTAGATCCTGCAACATCGCTGCTTTGGCCAGGTACTGCATGATCGGCGCCACGCGTCCTGCAGTTCGTTTCAGCAGATCCTCGCTGCGGCGCCTCCAGCAGCTCTCGGGCCGGCGCAGGGCGGGTTGCTGCTCTTCAACCCTGGCCGCCAACTCGAAGAGCCGCGCGGCGAGGCACTTCAGTGGATAGATAGGCGCGCTGCTACTGCCGACGTCGTGCAGGATGCAGCTGTCAGCAATCGCAGCGGACCCAAGAAGCGCGATCAGGGCAGGAACGGACATGGTGAAGGAGAAAGACGAGGCGCTAGAACTGCTGGGTGCATCTGGTGCGGCGTCATTCTCCGCCTGGCCACGCGTTCTCGTGGTTGTCTCGCCATCTTGATGCTCGTCCAATTCGGGTGCGGGTTCATCTTCATTCTTCTGTGGTTGTAGAAGTTTGATGCTGTCAACGCCAACATCTTGATGTCCGCCTCCTTCCCCACCCTTATTTGTAGAAGCACCCGGCGCCGGCAGTTGCATATCCGGGGCCGCTATGGTTTCTGTCACGTCACCGTCGGAAGGCAAAAACGAGATCCTCATCGCTGGAGGCGTCACTAATTCTGATGGGACATCGTTGTACCTCGGGGCGGGAAGCGAGGCAGCGGCGGGGCACGTCGATGATGCGGATGCCTGCTCCGTCGTCGATCCTCTGTGAAGCTGCGGAGCATGCGCCTGGGTCGACGCCGGGTCTGCGCTACTCCTGCCCGAGCTATGATCGCCCTGCGATAATCCTTCTGCTGACTCTGGTGTCGCCCGATAAGTGCCTGGTTGTAAGAAAGTTCCAGTCAAGGATGTAGTCTGCGTTATGTAAATATGACTTTGTTTCCATGAACATGAAGTAAAAACCAAAAGCGCAATGAGAAAATGCTATCTGCGAAGGCTTTGGCTATGGCTTTCTAGATTTGCATACGTAGTTGCATCGCATTCGCCCTCGACGACACGTAGTCGGAGGACTCAGAAACCTCAACCTTGTTGAAAAAACTGAGCGCGAACATGGAACGACAGCTACTCGACAGCTACTTCTTGCCTAATAACGTGCTGCCGTTGCAGCTTGAGCTTGTGCCACAGTTTCAGTTGCAGTTATCTTCTATTTCAGTCCACTTCTTCTTCTTGATGTATGGTACTAGGGCTTCCGTTTCGGTTTCGTTTTCAATTGCCCACACTATAAATGTACTACTCTCTCTATCCATATTTGTGCTGTTTGAGGACATTGAAAAGTGAGAGCGGAATCAAAAATGGCGCACCTTTATCAAGTCTTTTTTGGCTCCCCGTCCTTGCGTCTGGGTACTGCTGGTGCTGGCCAACATGTCCTCCGGCGATTCGGTATAGTTCCTCAGCCGAGCGACATGCCCAGTGCGTGTTGTACCTCTCGACGTTCTTCAGAAGTGAAAGTGCGTCGAGGTCAGACATCAGTGGTCTCTGATGCTCCTCTCCATGACCTTCGCCTTTTGTTCGGGGTGATGTGTATCCCATTTGATGCGCATGCGGTCGTGCAGTCGGAGATTCGTTTCTTTGAAGGAATCCGGTGGGTTCAGGATTTCGCTTTGCCTCTGTGTTCGTCTCTGGTTGCCCCGCTCCGCCTGCTTCCATGCCTCGTTCCCTTCCTAGGAGGTGCGATTTTGTGGCCTCTGACAAGAACGACGACGCGCCCACTTCTGTTTCTGCTGGGAGTTTTTGGAGCTGCAGCGCACAGAGCACGTTCGCCTGGTCCCCGTTAGTGAGAAAGGACCATCGCCACCGCTGCTCGTCCTGCTGTGCTCCACCTTGCTTCGCGCGCCGCTTTGTGACCCAGAAAAAGCGGGGCGCCTGGAAGTGGGTCAATCTTTCCAACAAAAGTCGCTGCTCGGGACGTGTGTTATTGTCAGATTTTTCTGCTGCTCTTCCCTGCTGCGATGACTGTTGACCAGCGGGGCACTCAAGAACCGCGCGAAGCTGTCTCTCGAAGTCGAAAAAAGCCGCTGGGCACTTCTCTTTAGACTCCGAAGACTTGTCGCTGCCGGTGCCACCTCCACCCCCGCCTCGACTACTTGAGCTTGAGCTTGCTGCGCCGCCAGGGGATTGTGTATCCTTGACTGCTTCGCCGAGTCCCTTCTGCAGTGCGTGCGGAATTAGATTCGAAAGCAATTCGCGCACCTTTCCCAATGCGTTCATCGTGTGGTAAGCGTGGGAACCAATGCGGTCTGTAGGAAGCCAAAGCCATGACACTCTTTCACTTGCCCCCGGCCCGAGGGTGGCGCCGCGATCAGCATCTTCGGTGGGCTCCGGGGGGACGGCGACTGCGTGGGCGAGATCCGCCAGCGCCTCTCGTATCGTAGCCAGCCCTTCTTGTTCAGCATCTTCGTGCTCGCCTGCCGCTGTACCAGTTCCAACTCCAGCTCCACCAGCAGCCGCAGCGCTCAGAGGACCTTCTGCTGCTGTAGGGCCGAGGATTGTTTGAAATATTCCCGCGAAGTGTGTCGCCCCCCAGTGTCTTGCGTAGGCCCACGGCTGCAAGTTGTATGTCTCCTGTAATCCAGCGTCGTGGTGCAGTCGCGCCATCTGCGGAGGCGGCCACCGACCGCGAGCAAACACACCAAAGGGAAACCCAATCTCGCGCACTGCGAAGCCACTGTCAAGCCAAGACGCGTGGCTCGGGCTCGAAGACGCCGGAACTGCGACTGCGATACGGTTCGTGCTACAGGCAATGTACTTGTACGATCCCTCCGAGGAGGCCGCATTCAGTTCCCAGAAACCTCCATCATGGCCTTCGTCAGAAGAAAAAGATGGGGCTAAGGATGACACGCCGCTGCCACAGGTGCCCTTCTGCGAGTCACGAAAAACGGCGGGGGTTCCACCACGTCCGACAGCGATTCGCGATGTGAAGACTGTCCGAGCGGAGTTAGTGTCGGGCTCGGGTTCATGATCGGAGGTCAATAAATACTCGCCCGTCAGATGCAACGGAAGCTGTTTAATTTCCGCCCTTGCTTCGACGTCGTGAGCTCCCGCCGCCCGAACCTTGCCGGCAGCCTTAACGACATCGACGCCTCGGCGCTCAACTTTTTGCAGTTGTTGTTCTAGTCGGCCCGTCAACGGATCCGGAAAAGCCATATGCGAGCTGTGACGGCCAAAAAACTGGACCTGGACCGCCAGCTTCTTTACCGAAAGAATCTGGCCAAGCGAGCCCCAAGGAACGGGTTCCCAACGTTGCGCGCGCTCGCTAAGAAATAGTCGGGGCAAGTCTCCCCCAGATTCGGCGGACGGCGTAACACGGACGAGATCACCGACGCGCAATCCGCCAACAACGCCCGACTCGCAGTCTGCGCACGCATCCCGACGCCATCGGACCACCGACTCTGTGCGTCCGGAAGCAGCTTGCCCGCAGCGCTGCTTGTTTTCTCCGTCTTCATAATCCACGTACCACTGGCGCAACAAGAGCTCGCACTCCCGTGTGCTGCGTCGAAATACGAACCGCGTACACGAATCCTGAACAGCATGGTCTTCGAGACTGCCTTCTGGTAATACGGGAACACCACCATCGGTACTACTGCTGCGACCAGTGGCGGTAATGTGACGGTCAAGGCACTTCGTCGCGCACATTTCGAAATTTGTCGCGTCCCTGCTGACGTGCGACACTATACGCATTCGCAGTGGGGCTGCCGTCACTTTCCTGGCGGTATCCGTATCTGCCCGAGGCGGCAGAGTGGCGCTGGGAGCTCCTTTTTGAGCCTGCTCTCGAGAGGTAGAGATAGACTCGGCGTTCTTGTTTGTTCTTTCCGCACTGGCAACAAATTTCGAATCCTCGGAGGCTTCCCCTTTTGTTTTGTTCACCACGCCTCCGTCACTGTACTTGGTGCCGATTTCCCGCCGTACCGTCAGGCGGCTCTCGTTAGTTGCGACGTGCGCCAGCGAAGTGACGGGCGACGAGAAACTTGAGGAAATCGCCTGCAGATGAGGTTCCGCAGCTCCATTTCCTTTGTCGCCTCCAGGAGGATCTGGTGTGTCGCATCCGGCATCTGCTCCTGCCGATCTCCCGCAGCGCTGCGTCAGCACGTGCACAACGATCGCACTGGAGTTGCTCGCCGCGGCATCGGTGTCGCTAGCGCTTGCACTTGGGGCCTCAGACCCACTTGCCGCAACATGCCCAGCGTCTCGAGGACCGATTTCAGTCGTTCTTTTCGGCTCCACCAAAACAGCCGCGGATCCTCCGTCCCTCGTCAACCGCGACGAGAACGAGACTTGGAAGCCCGCATGAGTCCCTCGGTGGGGGTATAGAACTGAACCGGTCGCGCTGTCGCGTAGTTGCGCTGCGTACTCGAGTGCCTCGATTTCCGTTCGCAAGCTGCTGAGCCGGCTTGTCCCATGTTCCGCTGGAGAAAGGGCGCCGCGCAGAACGTCTTCGCTGAGAAGAAAAGAGTGCAAATCTGCGAGGAACCACTCCCGCCTGGCGTACCACTCACTGACAGGAAAACGCGATCGCAATTTCCATCCATTGACGAACACCTCCACACCCGGAAAAATGACGCCGGGTTGCTGATGTACCCAGACCTCCGCCGCCGGTCGTGCTGCTTTCATATCCAAATCCATCGAGCTCTCGCGGCGAGCAAAGGCGTGCAGCGCAATTTCCCGCCTCCTTTCGCAGTTGCGCATCTTCGCGAGGCTTCTTCGAGCAGCTTTTGCTTCACGGCACGTCGACTCCGAGTCCGCCATAAATACGTCTTGTTCTACTAAACCCTCGCTGATCGTCTGCGAATGACAATGAGAATCTGAATCGTCGTCCTCGGGGTCGGCCACGTCACCGTGCAAAAAGTTCCGGTAGAACCGACCATTCTCCTCCTCATCAGCTAGAACAATGTGCTGGGCAGAGGAAACGCGTCCGAATCTCGAGGAAACAAGCTGCACCCAGTGCTGCTGTCGGCCAGAGGTGTAGCTCCACGGACAGCTCCCGTCGTCCTCGCCGGCTCTCATCCTTCCCTGGCTAGCAAAGGGAAAAAAAGCGGCTCCTGAAGAAAGATGCCGCGCAGAAGGTGACGGAGCAGTGGATTTCTCGCGCAGAGCGACCGCCATGGCTGTCGCTGTGCTCCGGAGATCTGGCACGAGCACACTCTTCAAGGGATAACCTGGTAGACGCGCAGCGACAATGTGTCGGCCCGACCGCAGAGTTACCCACCTCGGCACTGCGAGGATCTGCAACGCTTCCTGATCGTCATGCAGGCTTACCGGCACAGGGTAGAGCGCGAAACGGCTCGTGTCCAAAAGATGGCGCGCCCCCTCTGGCTTGTTACCGGGTGCCAGTGAGACCGCCCGCGGAATATCTGTCAATTTCGTCTTGATGCCTCTGTCGGGGTCGCCTTCCTCCAGTCCAAAATTCCCGAGGTAAAACGAAAAATATGTGTTTCTGTCTTCTTCCTGTTCCTCGTCTTTCCGCAGCAACTCACCTTCCAGTCGCCATTGCACAAAGTCGCGCAGCTGGCGTCCCGACCAAATGCCTGCCTCTAGCACGCCACGTCTTGCACTTGCCCTCCGCGGTCCCTCCAAGGGTAGAATCTCGTTTGCCTCCAGGGTCAAAGTAGGACTGAGTGCAAGATCGTTCACCACGTTGTCGTCGAAACGCGGAAACAGTAGCAAGGCTTTTCGAGTAGTACGCTTCTTGAGTGCTTCAAAAAATCGACTAGTACGCAAGCGAGCTTGCTCGACGGCAAGCTTGGAAGCTACGTCCGCGGTGGCGGCGCCACTGCTTCCGTCAACAGGTGGCCCCAGTTCGCCAGCGGCGCGCGCCGCGTGGTGGTAAAGTTGGGGTAGCTGAAGGCGATGGATCAACCCAATTGCGCCCCGTAAGATTCCATGCTGGTAAATCGCATCGGCATCGTCGTCGATCACTCGGTCCTCCTCTTGAGCTTCTGGCTCGATACCTGATCCAACCAGCAGCGTGATTCTGTCGGCGATGGAAGTGAGGCCATGCAAGTAGCTCGCTTCACCCTTCTGCCCATCGAGAGAATTGGCCACAACAGCTGCTGCAGAGTTGCGGGCAGCGAACGGACCATCGCAAACGAAGTATTCCCCTGGCTGCAGCGGTGGCAGCCGCTCGCTTGAAATTACTACTTTCGGTTTGGCTTTCACTTTCTGCTCGTCCGGTGAAGAAGATGATTCTGCATTTGCTCTGGTCGTCTGTGCTTCCGCTTCGGTGCCAGTGGCTGTCGAAATAGTCGATCGCTGCCGTACTGTTGTGCACGCGCCGCCGCCATTTCCATTTAGCTCCCCAGCTTGGCCGCCTCCATAAGTGAGTCGCCATTGCAACGTCGCCAACACGACTTCGTCTCCACCAGATGAAGGATCTGATCGTCGTCCTGGCAGCCCTGCTGCAACATCTGCTCTGCGGCGATCCGCGCTTTCTTCGACAATTTGCACCCGACGAATCCGGCAGTCATCCGTGTCGCGCGCCTCGTGCGAATATCCTGGACGAATGTCAGTATGCGGGCCTAGGGCGGAGTAGAGTCCCAAACACTTGCGCAGTGCCGGCGGAATGCCATCCTGTCGATGTAGTTCCTGGCCACGGAAGAATGCAGCTGAAGCCCCTCCGGTGTCCTGCTCGGGCGTTGGCAACGAACCGACTGTCAGGCGAACCGGTTTCACCTCCCTTGCAGCAGCCGCGTCAGTCGGCTGGTCCCGCCGCCACCCCGTTGTCGCATGGAGCTGATCTGCTACGCAGCGGACTATCGGAAGGTGGCCGACGAATTGCTCGAGCAGGCAGCTCCGAACCGCCGCATTCCAGGTCGCCTCTGAAATTATCTTCGGCTCTGACATCTTCTTCATCTGGAGGCCGTGTTCCTGCAGCGTGGTGCTTTCTGCTGCAAAGCCACCCGTGAAGAAGGCGACACTTAAAATTTTCAGTCGAAAGAGAAGGGCCCGCAAACGGCTACACGAGTCTGACATCCGCCGACGCCTGCTACCCCGTTCAAGTGCCTGCAAGTCCAGCGGCAGCGGCACCGGCAGCGCTGCAGTATTTCTATTACCCAACATTATGAATATGAGTGTGAAAGTGAATCCGTGGGCGAGCCTTGTTGCTCAAGAATAAATGTAAATCAAAGGAAAATTATATTACTCGCCGCTGCGGAAGTTTGGCACGCTGGCAGCGAGAAGTAAAAGAAGAAAAACGAGCCGAGGCGTCGCGTCTCGTCCTCTTTTCTGTACTGCGGGATACCCTGCCAACTCGTGGTCGTGCGTCAAAATCAAAATAGTATAGTACTCATCTAGCAGCACAACAGTGTATTATTCACGTATTTCGTGGGTCAACGCTCGCGCCCCAGTTGGCACTCAGCAATGCACCAATAAACAGATTTCAGTTGAAGTCAAATTATTCAGAGGAGGGAGGCGCTTTCAGCGACGTGCGCTTGCGCTTCGTAGAGAAATAAACCAAAAGGAAGTAGTCACGAATTTGAGAACCAGCTGCGCCTCCCGCTGCCGGTGCGATCCATGAAGGTACCGCACTTAGTCTTAGTCTTAGACTTACTTAGAGGTAGTAGAATTAGAAAGAAGGGGCGCAAGCTGTACTCACAATTGATTTTTCACTTACAACGCTCACTGCAAATTGCGAAGTGCTTCTACTTCTGAAGGTCGAGTTCAGAAAAAAGTTATGTGGTCCCAACGGTGCAGCTGTGCGCTCGTCTTCGTTAGCGGAGTTGATTTGAGAGCTGCTCTACAAAATGATTATCCACGAAATCAAAAACCACCTCTGGCGCTCGTGCCTGCGATCGCGGGAAGTACGAACATACGACAACTTCTTAAAGTTTGACTGCGTGTAGTTCTTGCAGTTCTTGTAGTTGTAAGCCTTAAGAGGAGTATACCTTATTCGCAGCTTCGGGCGATCCCATTAATTTGGGGTTGGCATCCGCACCAAGAAGAAGAAGAACTGAGCACGTAGGTATAGTAGTTGACGCGAAATTTTCCAGTATACATATCAATTGAGAGCGGGCCTTATCTTCGCGCGTGCGGTAAAATACTGTCTTACTCTCACAAGTGATGGAGATGAGGGACAGGGACTCCACTCTCGGCTACTAGTGTTGGCAACGTCTCGAAGGCGGAACTTAGATTTAGTGAGGAGATGAAGATACAGATAGAACAAGATGGAGGAAGTTGTACAAGAATAAGCTACGACTTCAACTTACTTTTGAAGAAGACCCCGCCGGATTCTGCTGAAAAGGAAAAGCTGTAGACTTTACCTAGAGAGATCATGAGAGTAAAAGTATTTTACTCTGTCTATGATGTTCCCTGGAACGAAGCCTGCGAGAAGATGATGAAAGATTGACGTAACAAATTACTGGCACAGCGGGGGGCGAAACAAGAACGAGCAGCAGGAGCCACGGCCACCTGGGTTCCCTGCTACTAGTCCAAAAGAACAACAACAAGCGTCCCTTAAATAGAAGTAGCTTTATTTTGGGAAGCTAACCTCCGTAGAACCACTTGAAATTGATCTCCGAAGAATTGAAGATTTGTTTGGAGTTCGAACTCTGTGTGACCAGGCTTTGAAAGTGGTTGGGTCCCGGAGATTTAGAGTTTTAGTACATCATTAGTGCTCCTCTTGTCTTCCTGTTGGTCCTGAAAATTTATGAGCGGACAAATTGCACAAGTGCACAGATCGGGACCCCTACGGTTTGTTCGAGGCCATGTTCACGAAGTTCATCGGAAGCAATCACGAATAGGTCGCGAACAACGCGGGAGAACTTCACCGCAAGCCCCACACTTTTCAACCGACCGCGGACCGATTCGCGCAGCACGGCGACGAGATGATTCTCCCCCGTGAATTCTTTGCCTCCTTGTTGTTTATATCAGAACCCCAAGGATTGGGGTTCTCGGCTGGTGTGGACAATCTGTCATGGCCCACCGGCCGAAGTAATCGCGAGTATCCGCCAAAGTGATCGTGGGCACCCCCCGAACGCTGCAGCCTGTTTGCTACATTCTTCCGGCAGCTCCCGGGCGGCTGTCCAGTTTGGCAGTTTGTCCATTCATCCTAGTAACAAATACAAATCATGATCTATCATGTCACTCATTCTCATTGTAATTGTTGTACTAACTTGTAGTAGTAGTTTACTGCCCACCCCCTCCCGCACTGAAACAGCTATATGGACTGCGGGGCGAGCGCGAGAACAAGGAGCGGTGATCATTTGGCGTCTTCTTCAGGCTTTCGCCTGCACGCCTTTTCGTCATTCTCCACCGTCCTGACTGCCAACATGAGCTTGTGACTTAGCCCTGCCAGCAGCAGCACACTCTCGTCGCCTACCTTTGTCGTGCTCACCAAGTCAGTGCATCAAAGAGGAACTACAACTACCATCTGCGCGGAAAGCCAGTATGTCGTAGTTCATTTTTGCCTGACCACCAGATTCATGATTCCCTTCCGGATCTGCAACGAGGACGAACAAGAATTATCCACAACACCTCCACCGATTTGGACCTCCGTTGCTGGGTCGAGCAAGAACCTCTTCCCCGAGGGGCAGCCAACCAGAACCACTTTTCACCAAATAGAGCTGCGGCTATTTTTGAAATTGCGTCATTTTCCACAAATCTCCGCATCCAACGACCCGAGCAGGAGCCGTAGTGATAGGCGCCACGCCCAGAATCGATCCGTGCGTTTGCGTTCAATCATGTATAGAGTTAGTTTGTTTAACATAATAAATTAGCCGTTGCAGCATGATATTATATTTATACGTTTCAATATAATGGCATACAAATTTTAATTTTACATGCGTCTTTATATAAAGACTGCGACTGCGGATGGCTCTCGACACGTGAGCACGCGTCAAAGATACCAGGCGGGTTAACAGGTAGTGGTACTGGTAGTCATCCATCCATCCATCCATCCATCCATACCCATATTAGAAAAGGAATGTGTACAACTCAGCTTTCGGAAAGCGAAAGCTCCACCCTATGCTGACGGACCACGGGATAAAGAGAGAAGTCTAGTTTCTTTTCCCAACCAAGAACGCTACCACCGGACACTTCTCGGCCCCCATACTTTTATTGGACGTAAATTGCTGATGACGAAGCAAATATCAGTTGTGAACATTAATTCGTTGGCCCCCCAGGATGGAGCCGCCAGAGCTTCACGCTCATCCCCGAGCAAGCTACGAAAATTCCGGCTGGCGCAAGGTGTGATCGCCCTTCTTTTCCCCTCCTTCGCCGAAACTTTCCACACAAAAACAATCCACCTCCCCCACCCTCCCGACAGCCTAGTCGTAGTTAAAACTACAAGGACCAGCTTGATTCATTGATTGATCTGTTCCCCGAAAAGCTCCGCCGGGGGCTCAACAATATTCGGCTTCGTTGTTGGAGCAGATATTTTGGTTTCTAGGACTTTCAGATCCAGAACGAGCTGCACTAGGATCGGGTATATTCCCCTGCCGCAAGTTTCGCTCGCCCGTTTTTTTCCCATTCTTCGCCGGAACTCATTCACCCACAAAAACAATCCTTCTCCCCCAGCCGGCACCCTAGAGCCAGTCGCCAAATAGACCACAATTTAAAGGCTGATACCTGTCAGGACTTGGAGACTTGGATCTAGGAGGGCTAGGAGGGGGCGCATAAAAGTGGGCCCCTAGCCTTAACGAGACGTCGGCGTGGAAGTTGCTTCCAATTTTTTTAATTTGCTTTGTTTTGCGTCACTCTGCCTCTACCAACTTCGAATGGGCATGCCGCAAGCTCCAGAGCACAGATGCAACGCATAGCGTGCCAGCCATAACCCCCTTGAGTTGGATTCGGTTTGGTGGCGGTGAGGTTGCCCCTCCAACTTCTACCGCCTCGCGTGATCATACGATTTGCACCGCCTTGCTGCTAGCTGGCTAATGGGGAATGCAATAAACACGAGGGAGGGGCAACAGCCTACCGGCCAGCTGGGCAGAGCGATACGACACGCCCAGAAGAAAACCTGGCACGCAACACGACGGCGCGCACCGCGGTCTTGCAGCTTCCATGGCGGAGCTCCTTGCGCCAGCTAACTACTCACGCGGACTGGAACTGGTGGAGGTTGGTATTACCAAGATACCACGTGGCATTACATATCTATGAATATATGTGAAGCCTGTCATCCCTGTCCAATTACAGATGAAGGCGCAGCTGAACGCTAGTTCACCACCTGGACCTAGTGCAGTTGTTCGGCTTCCGGTTGAGGTTGCCTCGTAGGGACCGCCGCGCTGGCGGGCACAACCCATCGCTACTCCCAGAGGAATCAATTCGTCAAAAATCTTCCACGCCTGCTCATCTAGTCGTTAAGGATAGGGTCCCACATTTAAGCATCCCTTTCTTCACTCCTCCCGCAGTGGTCGCGGCGCGCGGGCACGTACACCCTGCGAGCCTCTGCATCGCGCAAACGCTGTCTCTCTTCTTCGAGGTAGTCACTTTTTTCCTTCTCCTCATTTTTTTCCTTCTCCGCACCCGCTGTCTCCTCATTTTTTTCCTTCTCCTGCCGCTGCCCCTCAGAAGCACCAGAAGCAGGTTGGGGCTCTTCATGTGTATGCTCTACTTCCTTCTTTTGTTTCTTTTTTGCGGAACGGTGGCGGCTTTTTCTTTTCCTGCGTCGTTTTTCCGCAGCTGCTTCATCCTCTTTCATTTTTTTTGCAGCTTTGATGGCGGCTGCTTTCTTCTTCTTTTTTCGTTTTTCCGCAGCTGCTTCCTCCTCTTTTAATTTTTCTCCAGCTTTGATGGCGGCTGCTTTCTTCTTCTTTTTTCGCTTTTCCGCAGCTGCTTTCGCGTCCTCTGTTGCACCTTCGGCGGCTGCTTTCGCCTTTTTGGCGGCCTTGTCGGCCTCGTCGGCCGTCTTCCGGAGCCGCTGGAGATGCGGGCTGTCCTCGTCCGACGGGCCAGAAGGAGCGGCCTTCGAGGCACGTTTCGCTGCATTAGCCGCCTCGCGTGCTGCTTGTTCTGCTTCTTCTGCCTTCTTATTCGCCCAAGCGGTTATGGAACGGCAAGCGGTGAGAAAAAATGAATCCCAGATAGAAGAAAATGCGCCAGCTGCGGCGGCATGGAACTAAGTCAATGACTAAAACGCAGTCAGGCACGACCTGATCTAGAGTCAAACAATGAATTGGTCAACCGCAGCGCACCTCAGCAAACAAGAGGAAGACTCCCGGTCCTGCCTGCAGCTGCTGCTCGCTGGTAAGCGTATTTGTGCACGAAGAAAGCAACGCCAGAGGTCAGACGATTAGGTTTAGGCTAAAGTAGAGGCAAGAGCTAGTAGCAGCACAAGAAGTAGAAGTTGCTCTACCTCTATCGCTCTAGATCTACGACGAGCTCCATAGCTGCTTGAGCTTGTGTGAGCCCGACGGCACCACACCACAGCGCGGCCGCTGAAGCATTGCATCAAACTCATATCCACGCCTACGGGGCCCCCATGATGATCCGTTGCGGTGGCCCACCACTACCCATCTATTAATTTGCATTTCCGGCGTCCCCAGTAACGCCATATCGCTTCATCTAGACCTACACCCAGTCCTAGGCTGATATTGCGCGTGTTAGATGTTACTTTTATTTTTATATTATATATTTAGTCACTGTCGAACGCACCTCCATTAGCGCTCGCTCATGTCTCTGAACTAGTGGCTTCAACATCGGAAACAAACGAGATCACTTTTCGCTTCCCGTTCCGCCGTAAAGGTATTAGGGTCGGAAGACTTCGCTTCTTTCCCCGCTGCGACCCTCGCTCTCTTCGCGGTGGCCTTGCCCTCCTTTGCGATCCGCAGGTCTCGGGCCACCCGGTCTTCCTTCCGCTTTCTCAATGCCTTAAGGACCTTGAGGCGTTCGTCGTTCAACTCCTTCTTCTGCAGCTTGTCCGAAGTCTCCTGCAATCTGATTATGGAAGGTGCCCCGTTGATGGTGGTTGTGGTCATGGTCGCACAGACAACTATTATTATCATGAAGCAGCTCCACCACGTCCACCTACAGCAAGTAGGACTCGACTAGGTCTAGGAGCATGGGCATGAACAAACTAACCGTACTATAAGCGAATAACGCTACAAATTACAACACGACGGCAGTAGAACAAGGAGAGAAAAATTTGGAACGCCCTGGGAATGGCAGACGCCAATTTTTACTAAACGGGAGGTCGAAGGGGAAGGAAGAATTACTCGCATGAAACTCAAAGTTTCTTCGCTGCGGAGCAAGAGCGTCGACGTGAGGCGCTGTTGGTGCCACGCCGGGTTGTTGACTACCCTCGACGGCCAAAAGGGACTGTCCCTCCCGTGAGATAGTATATTATAATTTAGGTTAGTAATTAATTTGGTGACACTGACATGCAGCAAGAGCAAGTCAGTGCTTAAGTACTTACTTACTTAAGCTTAACTGCAAAAAAGCGCGCGCCCGTTGCTCTCGCTGCAAGAGTCAATGTGTAAGTACTTACTTAGCTTGCTAGGTATCAAAACAAAACCACCTCCACGCACCTCCCATGATAGCGCTTTGCTTGACGGCCTTGCGAATTCTGTCCGCTATTGTTTTCTGCCTCTGAAGCTCCGCTCTCTTGCGGACGCCCTCGAGTGTTAGGCTCTTCCATTTTCGGGCTTGTCTGCAGGCTTCCAAAAAAGATTTACTTTTTTTCAGCGCCCTCCACATGTCCTCACGGTCCTGCGCTTTTTTGTCAAGCTTTTCACTTTTGCGCATCAGATTCTTGGTTTCGCGTTGCGCGCCCGTATGCTGCTCATGTAGTAGTCGTCCGAGCGCGCACCCACGAGCGGTATCCCAACTCAGCGGAGCGCTCCACGCCTTTTTCCCATCACCTCTGGACCGATCAGCTTTTTCTTTCTTCGTCTCGTACGTTTTCAAAAGCGAGTCCAACTCTTTCCTTGCCTTTCCTTGTTGGTCGAGTCGCGCCTTTGCTCTTTTCCCCGCTCTTTGAAGCAGAGAAATTGTTGGCTTGGCAGTGGCGTTGCATTCTTCATCCCGGACTCCCTCCTTCGTCGCCCGGAGTTCGAGTTGTTTTTTGTCCCTTCTACATTTCGCTGCGATCGCTTCCAACTTGGCCTTGAGCTCACTTTGTTTCCGCAGGCGCTTGAGCATTTTGTTCTCCTCCTTCGACAGCGGCCCCGCTTGATCCTCGGCGCCGGCTTTTCGTAGCGTTTCAAGCCGCTCTCTGGCCTTTGCCGCCTCTGCGTCCAGATCCGACTTGAACTGCGACGCCTCCGCTGCGTTGACGGCGAGAGTTTGCGGGTCGTCCTTGTTCGGCGTCCGTCCTTTGTTAAGCGCGTTACTCTCGTGGACGGCGTCGGCCTCGAAGAGCTTCGCCTTTTCTACCAAGTCTTTCTGCGCTTTTTGCAGCTGTTCTATGTGGGTTTCGTACTGCTTCTTGAGTTCTAGCCTCTGCGCTGCGTACTTTTTCTCCTGCGCCGTTTTCGCGCTCGCTGCGTACCTTGCGTGTGCTGTCTCTCTCTTTTCGGTTCTCCTTTTCACCTCCTCCTTCGTTTCAAGACCTGACTCGCGGAGGTGTGCGAGTGCCCTCCGGCTTTCTTCGTCCTTCTCCCGTGCCGTGCTCCAAGCTTCGAGGCGCTTGTCGTATTTCTCTTTGGCATACTCTTTCGCAAGAGTTTCCGCGAACTGGGCCACCGCCTTCGAGCGTGCTTTCACGCGCTCCGCGTACTTCTCTGCATCTTCGTGGTCAACATCGGGAGTTCGCACAGGCGCAATTGTCTTTGCTGATGACGGTGAGCTCCTGGCGCGTCGTGGTGCCGCTTCGCCTTCGGCTTCTTGCATCGCCGTAGCGGCGTTAGCCGCGTCCCTCCTGGCTTGGGCTGCGTCCCCCTCTCGCTCGCGAGCCTTCGCTTCCGCCTGCGCCTCAGTGGGATTGTCCCGGTTAGTCTCCAACACGGGCCGGCGGACGGGGGGCTCTGACACATCAACACCAGCTTCAGCGAGCTCCTCCGAGGCCGAATTTTCCGTGGCCCGTTCTTGATCCCTGGTGGTGTCCGTCTGCAGCCGCGTGTCGCCTAGACGAGATGCTGGCTCGCCACCTCCCCGGCTGGGGTTCGGGTTACTGTGCTCTGCCGAGTCCGTGCCCCCTGGTGCTTGTGCAGTGAAAGGGGCTTCCTTGCTCGTTTCCACCCGGCGCACAAGATTCCACTTCTTCGTACCAAAATCACCCAGTGTGCTGGCGAGGGCCTCGCTATCGTCAACATCGTTCGCTTCTTCCAAGCTGTTCTCTTGTTTCTGGTCCTTCTCTCCTTCCTCTCCGGAGTGTGCCCCCGATGGCAATGCCGACACCGGATCCGGTATCGCCGCACTGCTGCTAGCCCCCTGTCCCGGTTGCGGTTCCGCTTTCGGCTCGGCAATGAAATTAGAGACGGAAAGAAGCCGCTTCCGATTTCATTTCTGATCTCATGCCGGGTCTCGTAGCGTAAGGGTAAGCGACTAAACACGACGAGCCAAATACGAGTGAGATACGAGACAACTCAGAACCCGAATCGCGGCTGCAACTGCCTGAAACTGCAATCCCAAAAGCGAAGCGCCTCGCCGCTGCATTCCTACAGTTTCGCCCTACAAAAAACAACAACACGCCAACCCGGCCAATACGGTATTACCAGTCAAACACCACGAGCGAGTCACATACTACAAGCGAAATCCAAGGGGTAGACGGAGCGAGCCCAATCCCTACAGCACGAACTAGGCGACGGCCTACACGTCCCGCACTCCTGCCAATATGTTTCGGGAAATTGGTAGTTGGCTCTCTCCTTAATGAAGGCACGGTCTTGTTGCGTTTCACGAATCTCCGAGCTACAAGCTTCATCTTCTGAATCCGAAGCAAGGTCAAGATCGCTATCCTCTTGCAAGTCGCGCAATTCCTGTCTCTTCCGGTTTCGCTCGATGATCGCGCTCGGGTCGCACCAGTCCGACGAGTACGCGAGACGGTCTCGCGCGCCGCTTCCCGAAGAAAGGTTCGACGCTGTCGCGCTCGCGTCAGGCTGCCGCGGCGTCAGAACTCTAGCACCGCCAAGAGGCCGTAGTAAGCCTGTTCCTTGCGACCCGAAGCCGAACGCCCCTACGCCTGCGGCCGCCACAGGAAGAGCTAGAAACGCCGCCACCAGGGCGACGAACAAACTCAAGACGCCCTGGAATTTCATCTTTCTGTCCTTTGCAGAGATGATGGAGATGATGTAGTTGTAGTAAGCCGACGCGAGGCAGCTGCAAAGAATCCGGCTGGCTCTTCCGCCGCCAGTAGCCTATTCAATACTTTACTAAAGTCGGGCTCGCTCGGGTAAGCTGTTGATTAAAGAAAGTAGTACAACGTAAATAAATTGCGTATTCTTTATTTCAGATTGTTCACAAACAGAAAGAGAAGTGGCGTGGAATCGGAGACACTGCTCCTGGTGGAGGTGGCAATCGCGCCAATTCTCGAAATGAGCCCCCACGCGGATGATTGAATGCCAAAGCCAAAGGCAAAGCGGACGGCTTTCTCGCACGATATCGGCTTCGGCAGGGTGCTACTACTACGGCTTTTGTCAGGTTATGACCGAACAAGGCCAGCAATGCGGATGAAGTACAAGTAGAAGGTGGGAGAGTAGTGAATAAGTAGTCCTCGGCGCTACATGCGGTTGGGATCTACGTAGCAATACGTATACGCTTTGACGCGAGACTGCGACGTAGAGCTGCAAAAATGGAAAAAAGTAAAAAGTAAATGGATCTTATTATTGGATCCTTCACCTTCGCCTTCGGCATTGGTTGCAAAAATCTTCCACCTAGTCAACATAGTCTAGCATGTAATATTAATTTACTCGTTACGTAAAATTTTGCCGCTCAGGCTCAGAATCAGGATCACACCATGGACCCAAAGCGATTTCATGATCTGCGTAGATCGACCAGAAGGAAAGCCACAAGGCGCGGCCGGATCGAACGCGATACATAATTTTGCTTCGAAATGGCATAAGAATATGAGAATTTCAATGAATACAGTGCAGACGACATGAGCACGAGCACTCCTGAAAATTTCTTCAATTTATATTGGATGCATACATCTTCAGATGACGAGGGCCGTGACACATTACCTCTACTTTTATTTTTATTTATTTCTTCCCCGAT